>WYDI02033268.1:0-40540 GCA_009867235.2 Psittacus erithacus | reverse complement strand
TATATTGTATATTAAATATATAATATATATGAAGTTATAAAATATGGAGTCTTTATTTTAAATTACTGACTGTGTCTTGCAGGGCCATGGGAGAGGGATGTATACATATCTAGTAATTTCAAGATCCCTTTTAAAGTGAAAAATGAATTTTTTTTTTAAAGATGAGTTGAAAGGGCTATTTGGTTTTTGGTGCCTTTTCAAAGGTACTTAGCTATACTAAAGAACTTAGGCTCTTTGAGAAGAAAAGATCTACTTAAACTCTTAATCTTGAAATTTCTGCTGTCAGATCATCATCTTTTGCTACTCTAATCTGTATTAACTTGGCCGTATAGTAACAACCAGTATCTCTTGGCTTCAGAAATAGATTTTCTGTTTAATAAAATGGCTATGGGAAGGAGGAGCAAAGCATTAACTTTACAAGCTTTGCTTAACTGGAGGGATAGATTCCAAGTATAAAACCATTGCAAAAAAAAGAGTAGAATAACAGTTTTTCAGATGTTTTGTGTAACTGCAAAACAGGAGTGGGGATTTATATGCAGTAACTTTTTAAAAAAGTTAATGTTATACTTTGCAGAGGTCCGTGGTATTTTTAACTAATACTAGCTGTTTTGATGTTGTTATCATTCTTTCTCTCCTGAATTTGCATACAGCTTTGGCATACAACAAGCATTTATAAATGGAAAAGCTTAACTATTTAATATGTAGCAAACCTGTCATATGGGAAAACAAACTCAATGAAATGTGGAAAATCAGCAATTTAAGCTGGTGATAAATAGTCTTACTATGTTGAATGCCTTTTAAGTTATTTATTAGTTTATTAAATTGCATTTACTGATCCTAGGGAAAGATTTTTGTACACCAGCTAGTACCTATTGCATGCATTGGGGATGTCTGAGAACACCTTGCATGAGTCTACTGGTTTCATTGTAGTGTAGTATTTTAGTGCTACTGGTGCAGCAGTCTTTGGTTTGGGGTTGTTTTTTTTTTCACACCAACTTTTCATAATTAACAGGGACAAAGGCTTAACTGTGTGAATTGGCCTAAAGAAAAATACTTGACTTCATAGATTCAGACCTCAAAACATGCCTAGGAAATGTCTTTCAGATGAGCAGAATGACATATGATGGCAGGTCCAGCGACACTGGACATACTTTCTGTTAGTTCAAGATGTATCATTAGTAACAGAATTAATAAGGTCAGCTTCTAAATTAATAGTTAGGTATCCAATGTTAATGTTTTATTCAGGAAAATAAAGCAGTATAGGGCAGTTTGATTCTGACAGTGAACTTGGCTGATGAAACTTAGGATAGAGAAGATTTAACATTGTTGCAACTGAAGGATGGGAATAAAGTTTGGAGACTGGAGAAGACATCAACATAATGTTAAGTAACAAAGTTTCTGTTGGCATAGGTATTTTGGAAGCTAGTAAGTAAAACTGAGCTGTAGTTACATTGCACTCAGCAAAGATAGTGTGCATATCTGAGCTTCACAGAGCTTTTGGTAAGAGCTAGTCCTGTCTTACTCTTCGGATGTCACGCTGATCACAATGAAAAATGGGCACCTGGATAGTGTAAATTTGAGATGAGTGCTTGCTGTTTCACTGTTCTGCAGAACAGAATGGCTGACCTGGTCAGCAGTCTGCTCTGAGTGGGAGATGGTCTTTCTTTGGATCTATTTAATCCTTACATGAGTCTAGGAGGCTTATTAAAAACTAAAATATAGCAATAAATGCCTTTGAAATGTGAGGTGACAGTGAAACGAGAGGGAGCATATTGCAGTCGTTGTGAGCAGTGCTTCCTATAACTACATGACATGCTCAAAAGTGACTCTTTAATAAAATAGCAACTCTGATAGTCCTGACTTCTATGTAAGCTTCAAAGCAGCATCTGCTCACTTCTTTGTAAGTTCCTTCAAAACAGCAGCAATCAAATGCTTTTATTTCTTCATGGGTAACTTTATCAGCACCTGGGAGGGGGAACCATCTTGCAGAAGTGGTAAACCAGGTTAAACATTACTGAAATCTTAGTAGCTTTTATTCAGTATTCTTAAACATTTAGTCTTGCTTTTTCCCACTACCTACTTAATTTCAGAGAGATTTTAGATGGAAAGGTGCCTTTGACAGAGCATCAGTGTTTCTTTCTTTCCTTATCTCTTCCTTAATTCTGATCTCACTTTCTCACTCCAGTAATGTGACTGTTAACTTTATTTCTTTTTCCTGTCCACAGCTTTTTCCTTGCATTCCCTACAGAGAACTGATTAGGCTAAATTAGTTCAGGGTCATATTTTGATTTTTATTGTTTTGGTTTAAATTAATCTATTTGGTTTAATGAATCTATTTTTGAAGGATTAGTCCTTTAATTAGTTTAAATAACTTTGAATTTCAGCTGAAATATGAACAAACTTATTAATGATTTTTTAAACACTGCACTGTTATTATGGTAGTCCCTTAAGACAAAATATTAAAGGTAGTGATAAATCCAAGTCTTCCAGCAAGTTCAGGGAAGCCCAAACATAACACTTGGGCTGTTTCTGAGCTTAGAGGAGTTGATTAAGAAGAGGGGAATAGATTATAGCAAGCCTTTTCTTCCGCTTCATAGACAGCGTTCTTAGGCAGTGCTTGTCCTGTTTTGATACCTTCTCAAGCTGCAGGATTTGCCAGGTTTTGAGGTATTTTTAGCTGCACAGTTTTTAGTTTTTCCAGACTCCTTTTGCATAACAATCAAGTGATAAAGTGATGGGGAATAAACAAGTAGTATTGGTGCAAGAGAACATCTTTGTACAGGATGTGCTTTAGAAAAGTCATTCCTATGACAGTTCTCCTTTGAGTCACAAGTACTGTGAGATGTGTACATAGAGGTGTGTGCTTATGTGATTTGTAAAGCCAAACACGCCTACAAACAAAAAAGCCACCAGAATACCTCAACAGCACAATTGGGTAACATAACCTCAGTCTGTAAAACAGTTGGAAAGTACAGAAATGTCAACTGACTTAAAAAGAATAATGAAAAGTTTTGTACTTTGTCACAGTAATTGTGGTAATTGAGGTCTTGGATGTACCACATAGAAAATTGAAAGCATCTAATCTTAAAAGCTGTTGGAAGGCTGTACAAGGCGAAAGGTCTTATGCTTCTGTATTCTCAAAGCCCTTTTGAACATTAGCTTGTTTTTCCAGAGAAGATTTCAAATAGTTTTAGAAAGCTTCAGGCTTTGTCACAAAGCTCAGTTTGCACATTTGTTTGCCACAAACCTCCAGACTTAACCCCACAGTTCATTTTGTCACTACAAAGTTACTAGAAAGTGTTAGTTCAGATTGAAGAATTAAGTGCACAGAGAAAATGGAAGTGTTCAGTGAAAAGGAGGTCAAAGAAAATTGTGTGTTGTCTTGGAGAAGTCTTGATATTTTGCTCAGCCACAATAGAACGAGAGGAAGGCAGCAGCAGATCACTTGGCAACAGCAGATTAGTTGTATCCAAAATAAAATTTTAAATGTGAATGTTTACCATTATGAGCACGTAAGACTGTTATTTTTGGCATCTGCAGCCTAAATCCCAAATGGTAAACTAAGAGCAATATTTTGACCTCACTGATAGTAACTCTAAAGAGCATCTAGGCAACAAGTGTTGGAGCCAGATGTCTGATCTAGTTAAGCAAGCTGATGTAGAGCACTCAGTCTGTGCTTCAGAGTGATTTTTGTGCAATTTCTTCTTTAGGAAAGTCTCTCATGTTTTGTGGCTTTGGCAGTGCTTGCACTGATATAGATGGCATGTCTCGTCTTCTCCTAACACCCCACTGAAAGGTCTTCCTCCTCTGGGGGTGAGATCATGAGGCCAAGATGTTATTTCAGGGCTGATTTACTGACATCTCTATATGCTGCACTTGATTTCCAGTCTTTCACTGTGGACTGCCAGGAGAGTAATGCTGCACTGGACGTTGTTTTGCCTGCCAGTATATGTGTATTTTTTATAACTTTGATTTCAGTGGTGTTTTTAATGAAAATTATGTTTAATCCTGATACCATGGATCATTTTTTTTTTTTTTAATTAATGTCAGTGCCTGCAACCAGATGTCAAATACTTTTACACTAAATTTTGATTGTAAAACTTGATGTCCAGACTGAAGTATTAACAAGTATGCATTTTTTTTATTGCAGGGTGAAATCCACCTGTAAATACCAAACTTTTTTCCATATGTGAAACTTTTCCCATACGTGACACATCAGTCACAAATTTTTATTTGGATTCACAGCATTTCTGTCAACAACACGCTTATGTTTGTGTCTCTGCTCTTTATAAAGCAAACACACACCTCAGAGTTTTGAGAGTAGCTTTTTACAAACCTCCTCAGTAGCAGGCCATTTCTATTTTATAATGTTGCTAAGAATTTTTTAAAGCCTGGCTTAAATTATCTGTGCTTCAGGTGAACCTTGTTCTCTTTTCCTCTGTTCACTATAAATCTGCTTCCTGTATATGTTCTAAGCTTCAAGAATGGGGATTTATAGTATTTTTTTATAATAACCTGGAACAAATTAAAACACAACAAAAGTTTTATTTCGTAAATACAGTTCATACCCATGTCATGATGTGCCAACAGTTTATTTTTCCTGTCTTCAGTCGTTCTTTTGTCCCCTTGTAACTATCTTGCATGTTTCATTACATAAGGTCTTCTAGGAGGAATGCATAAATTCTCTGTAGTAGCAATCACAGGAATCTGTATGTTTTGGTCTTCCCACTTATGTGAGCAAACGTTAATGTAAAGATGCTATTAAATAGTTTAAGCCTAAAATTTCTCATAAGGTAGACTTGTTGCAAATTGCGCAGGGAACATCCTCCAAGTTGTAAATATTTTACTTTGTTTCTTTGTTTCTGGGAACACACGTGAATTCAGTGTTGCTGTTCTGTTAATAGTCTCTTTTTCTTGTCTATTTAAGTGAAAAGCACATTATGCATTCTCCTCTTGAACAAACCTAAGAAGAAAATACTTCCCTCTCTTCATTCATTATTTGCCAAATGAGAAAGACTGATGCTATTTATGTAAATTCCAGCTGCTTCTTATAGCTAAATTACTGTTAAAATATGATTTTTGTAGTTACAGCTTTACAAGTATTAAGAACATCGTGCTTCACAGCAAAGATGGTGTCAGATGGTTGTTTCATTGTATTGAGGTGTCCCTGACTGGTGTTGCATTACCTGTGGCTGATTCAAAACAAATCATCCATTTGCTTTATGCTGTAGAGGTTCATTGGGATATGTGAGCAGGAAAGCGCAGCACTTGTTGGAGATGCTGGGGATACGCTCTGTTCTGGGTTGGGGCTTTGGTGAGAATTTATTGGTTAGTGTTTGGAATTGCTTTTCCTTAAGTCGGTCTGGATAATACTTAGGTACAACTACTACAGATAATAAACAACCTGCAGTAATGTTGCATTCTTTTTGTACACTGTAGATTAAAGTGCCTAAACGTGAGTGATTTCTAGAACACACGTGTTACATTTCTTGTGCAAACATTTGTGGTGGTTTTGCTGCATAATAGAGTATTAACTTTTGAAAAGAAAATGCAAGGCATGCTAGCCCTTAATATGGGATTTGCTATAAATTTATTAGTTTTGGCGTTAGAATGTCCGTGTGTGTTTATGGGTTATTGCACATTGGAGGCAAGTAAGTTTTTGAAGAAATCTTTTCCATTCCTATTACTGTGATAATAGTGTGACAGCTTTGCCCACCCACCTCCTGACTGACAAATAACACCCCACTTGTGACCTGTGCATTCAGTTTTCATAGAACCATAGAATCATGGAATAGTTTGGGTTGGAAGGGAGCTTAAAGTTCACCCAGTTCCAACCCCCTGCCACAGGCAGGGACATCTTCCACTAGACCAGGTTGCTCCAAGCCCCATCCAACCTGGCTTTTAACACTGCCAGGGATGGGGCAGCCACAGCTTCTGTGGCTGTGAGCCGCAGCCAGTGCCTCATCACCCTCACA
Source organism: Psittacus erithacus (assembly GCA_009867235.2). Classification (NCBI taxonomy): domain Eukaryota; kingdom Metazoa; phylum Chordata; class Aves; order Psittaciformes; family Psittacidae; genus Psittacus; species Psittacus erithacus. Next base: position 34,565 of record WYDI02033268.1, on the reverse strand, counting down.
GGGAAGAAATTCCTAAGATCTCATCTCAGTCTCTCCTCTGTCAGGTTAAAGCCATTCCCCCTTGTCCTGTCCCTAGAGGCGCTTGTAAGAAGCTTCTCTCCTGATTTCTTGTTGGCCCCTTCAGGTGTTGGAAGACTGTTATAAGGTCCCGCTGGAGCCTTCTCTTCTCCAGGCCGAACAAACCCAACTCTCAGCCTCTCTTCACAAGGGAGGTGCTCCAGGTTTTCTTTTTTGCGTGAGAGAGAGGACTTAAACAGTTCTGGAAGGGCTGACTGTTACTTGCCAAGGTTTTGTAGTGACACCCTGAGTGTCAGTTGTGCCCCAGTTATGCAGTCACATGGGTGACTTTAGCCAGGTAAGTGGTTCTGCTTGAGATCAGATGCACTGAATTTCACTGCATCTGTATGGATTTGGGATACAAAGAGCATAGAAGAGCTGGATTGTAACACTGCTGGCTGTCACCGGGCAAAGAGACTTCAAATGGAGAGGCACAAGTTAATGCCTTGTACCCAGCCCCACTGTTGGGGTGTTGAACAATGAAACCACACTTCCTTACCCTTCAGCTACTTCCGAGGGCAGCAAGAGCTGGAGGTGGAGCCTACCTGGTCTGGTTCAGCAGGGAAATCAAAACAGTGAGGAAACAGCAGGTGCCTACCCCTGAGTTAATTATGCATCCTAAACATGAAGTGCTTGTAAGTGGAGATGGTGTTGCTGGTTCAAATCTACCAAAGGAAGCCTTCCTCTGAGGGAGGCTTATAAAAGCACTTTGAGCTTTCAGCTCTAAAAAATGGCTGTAGCAATCCGTACTGTATGTAGTACACAGTTTGGGGAAAACTTGCTCCAGTAAGCTTAATAAACATTTTCTTACACTATTTGTAAGAAATTATATTGCCTCTTTTACTGTATAGCATTTAAGAAGCTGGTTCTGTCTTGCTTAATGCTACCATGCATCAGGCAGCATTTTATTAATGTGAAAATAGTAAGAATTAGTTTGTCATCTAAACAGCTAAATCCCTGTAACGTCAGTAACTTTTGCACAGTGAAGCAGGAGTGTACTTTACCCCATTCATTCTGTTGAAATGCTATAATTTAATATTGTTTTTATAATTATATATTACTAAAATTAAATTTATATCTATTAGTTGCTAATGTTAATACCACAGCAAATGGAAGAGAAACTGTGATATCTGCTGTATATCAACTGCCCCACCAACTTGCTTGTCTTTGTGAAGTGTTGATCCATGTCAGACATTTGATGTCTACTGTGGGGATGCTCATATAGTGCTTCAGTGTCCCAACATGTACTCTGCATGCCTTGCATTTGTGCACTGTAAAATGATAGACTGTTTTTATTTAGGTTTAAAAAAATCTGAAACAATCTTCCATTATTTTATATAATATTTCCCATATCCAAAATAGAACGATTTCTAAAGCCAAAGATCAATAAATGTTTATTGTCTATCAGTGTGATTTTTGTTTTCTGTATTTTGTGTGATATATCCCATTTGTTATCAACGTGTTTGAAATATCCAGGTTTCCGAAAGAATGTATGATAATCAGACTACTTTTCAGTTTCTATGCCAGCCTAAATGATTTTTCTTTTTAGAAATAAGTGGCAATACCATTTATCCCCTCATTTGGGGTGCTGCAGAGTAAACAGTTTTCTAGTACATATGCAGACAATGTCTGTTGACATAAATAAGCAGTTTACCTGCAAAGAACCACTTAGAGGTTTGATGAAAATATTTTAATTTCTGTGAGTTTCAGAATCAAAATTTGGGAACAATTTACCTTCCTGGGAAAAAGACTGGTGTGCAGCATGGTGCATGGAGGAAATGCTGAGTTTCCCAGGGCACTCGCAGGATTTATGAGCTTTCTTGACCATCACCTTTCCTAATGGGAAACCACTTAAAAGGGGGTTGTATTTGCTGTCTTAAAAAAATAAATGCTTGAAAACACGTTACATGGTCTGTCCTAACAGCAATCCTAACAGCACTGAAGAAAAATAATGATGTAACCTTTGGGGTTTTTTAGTTTGATTTTGAGAATATCAGATTTGGTTATGCGCTGATTTTCTTTCCATGTGTCCAATACATGCAGATGAATAATGCCAAAGCTGCTCAGATAGTTCTGCAGTGGTAAAAACATCCTTGAGAAAAACATCCTCCTTCAACCTGCAACCAAAGTGGTGCCAAAGACCTTTCAATTACAAAGTACAGTCCTATTGCTGAGAGGAAAAATGCCCCACAGTCCCTAAGAATCATACAATCTCAGGCTGGTTTGTGTTTTAAGTGACCTTAAATTACATCCAGTTCCGATCCCATACCACAGGCAAGGACACCTTCTGCTAGACCAGGTTGCTCCAAGCCCTGTCCAACCTGACCTTGTCTTTTTCGGGGCAGGGATTTAAAAGTATATGAGGCCATAGAACTTTGATCAGAAGTGGTCAAACCTGCCTTTGCTAATAGGATGACTTTAACATCATGGTTAGGAGGAAGATAAGGACAATGGTGGGAAATATGTCTTGGAAGCATTTCAGCCTTTTGCTTTCTCCATGCAACCTGAAGCTTGAGACCCTGCAATCCCTCAGACTTTGCAGCAGAATTGTTGTTTAGCCTGTTTTTTAGTCCATCCTTCTTCAGATAAGTGGTGATGCTACTTTTGACTTCCAAGTTAATTAATCAGTGGATGGTAACACAGTGTCTGTGCTTCTCAAGATTTTTTCTAGGCTAGATTTCTGTGCCCTACATGGCTTGTGTTTAACCTTCAAAGCATTCTGGTGGGGCCATACTGAACACAACCAGATTACTTGGGCTTCTGACTCTACAGCTTTTTTTCTACCTGTGAATCCTAGAATCCCAGGCTGAAAGGGACCTCAAGGGTCATCTCATCCAACCTTTCTAGACAAAGCATGACCTAGACTAGGTGTTCCAGCACTCTGTCCAGCCAAATCTTAACAGTGTCCAGTGTTGGAGAACCCGCCACTTCCATGGGGAGATTATTCCAATGGCTGATTTTTCTCACTGGGAAAAAATTTCCCTCATGTTTCCAATTGGAATTTATCCAGCAGTAGCTTGTACCCTTTACCTCTTGTCTTTTCCATGTGATTCCTTGTAAAAAAGGAGTCTCCTTTGTAGCCACCCTTTAAATACTGGAAGATGGTGATAAGATCTCCCCTGAGCCGCCTTCTATCAGGCTGAACGGACTCAGCTCTTTCAACCTTTCCTCATATGGCTTCCCAGTCCTTGGATCATCACTGTGGCACTTCTGTGGACCCTCTTCAGCCTAAAGTGTTCCAGCGCTGCAGAGCTCAGACGAGTAGTGGCCTGGAAAGACAATCCATCCTTCTGCTAGTCACAGGTCTGATTGCCACAAAGGTGTGTGTGCTCCACTCTTCCAGCTTTTCACATTCACATGCTCTGCTGTGAAAGCCTCCTCAGCATTCTTCTGGAATGGTAAGTGAGCCTTTGATTTCAGGGGTTATATGAAGTCTTGCTTTCACACCCATCAGGTTCACACTCTAAGGTCTTCAGTGAGGAAAACTAGCAAAGCTGACCTCCATTGTCAAGCACAAGCATGTGTGGTTCAGTGTAATAAGGACTATCCAGCTTTTTGAAACATTAACTTTAGCAGAGTATGTTTCATGGTAGAAGAAGGTCTGGAAGTGATCTCCAGCCAAGAGGACAAGAACCTGGTACCTGTCGTGTGATAGCTGCTGTAGATAAGGCTGAGAAAGTAATGAAGATCTTGCTGTTTTCATTCACATTTTATTAAGAATTTTCAAAGAAGATAGAACACAATTAATTGTTGTTTGCCTGATTTAATATGCTATTCTAGTGGACTGCAAAAGGGATGCAGCAGAGACTGGGAAGTTGCTCTTTAGGAGGAATATCTTTTTTTCTCTAAACCTACATTAAAAATAGAAATTAATTTGTTATACTTGTTCTGGGAGATTCACAGCCTCCTGCCTGGATAACCAACCCCTGCTCATGTTCTTGCCACCAGTCAAATCTGACAGAAGGTCTTCAAGGAGTGTAGAGCTTGTGTGATTTCCTGAAATTTTCATTTTTATGGATGGATGAGGTGCAGTATGAAGCATATGTCAGAAGGACATATGTTGTGCTTATGTCAGAAGCCAAAAGAATACAGGCTCTTAATTGAAGCTAGGTGTATCTGATCTTTTAAGATCACAGATATCCAGTTGCTTCCCATTCATTTGGATTGTATTTAGAATAGGACATACCTGCAAGTTTTGGTCCTGAAATCCAATTACCTTCCCTGAGTAAGCACATGCTTGTGTATCAGCCTGATTAGAAGAGTAAAATTCAAAGGTCTTTAGCCCGGACACCTTGTATCTTTTCCAGATTGCCAGTTCCCTATCCGCTTGGTCATGGAGTGGGATTAAGCTGTTACTATCATCTCCCAGGCAGCATGAGCTCACAGAAGTAAGGAAAGGGGCATGGGTGGGGGGATACAGCTGAGTATTATATAGAAACATAGGCTTGTTTAAGTTAGAAAAGCCTTTAAGATAGCCAAGTCCAACCGAATTTGGGCTGAAATTTATAGAACAGAAGATAAAGGAAGCAATTGATTTGAACAGGGTTTTGCTGGCCACAGGAAAGCATAACCTGGTGGTCTGGCAGTTCAATAAAAGTTGCTAAAATCCACCTAGATGGTGAGGAGTGAATGGGACATGGATTAACAATCCGAAGAGGTGAGTTGAAGGTTGTAATGCGTAGCACAAGATGAATGGGACAAATGCCGTAAAGCTGTTCAGCAGGGTGCTGTGCATTGTTGTTTTCCATGTGAAAACCTGGGAAAGCTGTGGAGGATTTAAGGACTAGAAAAAATATTTTAAGTGTAAAGAACTCTGCAGAGTATCAAGGGAAGATTCAGGGGTTAAAGTATCTTAATGTGGAACAAAAACTGCATAGAGGATTATAATCTTAGAGGAAGACAAAACAGGAACCACAGACTGGAACTTGATGTTAGATAAACTACAGTAGTAAAAAACTCAGTTTTCACTCACTGCATTATAAGGTCAAGTGGTGAATTCTCCACTGAGTTGTCTTCAGACATCCTCTCTCTAAGCTGCTCTGGGTGAGCAAGCTCTCAATACAAAGATAATCAACTAAAAGAACCTGGAGGCAAACAACTAAACCATTGTTTAATTAATTTTCTTCTAAAGATTGGAATTTTGGAACTTTTTCCTTGGCACTGATATGTCTGTTTTGCCGCGTGCCTAGGAGGAAAGGCATAAACTTAATTTCTTTAACCCAGACTTCATGTAGCTATTTTTTATATTGCAATAATATAAATATGAAGCCTTTGAAAAATTGTAAGTGGTGAAAGATTTTAAAAAACTGTTTTACTGACATCTAGAATAGCAGTAATTACATTTGAAAACAAAGACATATAATGTAATGAAATATAAATGTTGCATTCCATCTGTTTAGGGGCTTCATGCTATCTGAGGAAAGAAAACTTTGCTGGAATTTCTGTTTCTAAAGGGTATTGAATTGAACTGTATGTGAAAAGTGGAGTCAGAACATTACTCTGTAATTACAGAGTTAGAACTGTGCGTCTTCAACACTTGAACTTTTTATTCCGATACTCCAATCTTAACGATTCTTGCTTTTCAGCTAAAAACAGAGCAGGTGACTTCCGTAGGTAAGCAGCCAGACAGATGAGAGCTCAAGCTGGCACTCAGGTTTTATTGCAAGTTTTGGCTTCCAAAGCAGCAAAAGTTGTTACTAGGAAGACTCCTGCTGTTGCACCAACTGACTTCAAGTCTGAGCTGTCAGTTTCAGGTTCCACTTCTTTTAAATGCCTGGACATAAGAACCATTTTGTTCTTTTCCTTTATGTATTATTACCATTGCTATTGTTATTAACCTTTTGCTGGCTGTATTATTGAGACTTCTGTGCTACTGTCAAGAAACTACTTTGGAGATGCATTCTCTTTTCAACCTCTGCAACTCCAACTTTTCATCAGAATGTTGCTTGAAATATGGGTGTCTGGTGATGGTACTTCAAGCAAGCTGTTGTGGTTGTTTTGTGATGTCTCAGTAGGAATTCAGAGGTTCCTTCTCTGCTACTAAATTCTTTGTAAGTGGAATTAGAGACTTTCTCTTTTATTAGCATCTGTATTGTGTTGGGTTTTTTTTGTTTGGTTTGGTATTTTTTTTACACATCTATGTTGTCTGTTTCTCTCATATCTTAGTTTTCACTGTGGAGTGGGCTCTCTAAAGCACAGATTTTAGCTGGGGAGTGTTGCTTTCAGCAAAGCAGCCTTTTCAGGAGCCCACTGTGTCCTCATCTCAGGGTTTCACCTTTGGACACATGCTTTGTAGAATCATGAAATCCCAGACTGGTTTGGGTTGGAAGGGACCTTAAAGTTCACACAGTTCCAAATCCCTGCTATAGGCAGGGCCACCTTCCACTATACCAGGTTGCTCCAGGCCCTGCCCAACCTGGCCTTGAATACTGCCAGGGATGGAGCAGCCACAGCTTCCCTGGGCAAGCTGTGCCAGGGCCTCACCACCCCCTCACAGCGGAGAACTTTTGCCTAAGATCTCATCTCAATCTCCCCTCTGTCAGGTTAAAGCCATTCCCCCTTTGTCCTGTCCCTACAGTCTCTTGCTTATCATCTCTCTCAGCATCCTGTACTTGTGCCATCTGCTAGCCCACAAAGAGGGACACCAGACACATGCAATCCCCACAATCTGTAGAGATTTAGGCAATTATTGCTTAACTTTTATGTACACGTACACACTAGTACTGTGTTCCTGTTGTTTTTTCTTCCTGCCCTTTATTTTCAACCTTCCCACATGATGATGTACCAAGCGGCTTTTGCATCTATACAAAACAAAGTTATTTTGAAGTCAAAGAAAAGATATTCTTGTTTCAGAATTAATAGTTTCTTTCTGTGTGATGATCTTTATTTTCACCAGATTTTGATTAATAAGGTGCTTTTCATCTGTGGTGCCTTTAACTTCCCAGTCAGGACAAAAAACTTGCAGGTATTTTCTCTCCATTGCAGAGCTGTAGCAAAGGAGGAGGTAGCCTTTCGTGGCATGAATTAAATAGAAATAAATATGGTCAAAGTCAGCTGCTGAGGGTCGTGATGCAAACCTATGCTAAACAGAGCATGTCTTCAGTAGGCTTGAAGAAATACCCTGAAAATTCACTTATTTGCTTAAATGGATTTATTAGTATTTCTGCTTTTTAACAAAAAAATTAGGTTATTATCACTCCAAAATAGCAAGATAGAAGTTTTGAGGTGTTCAGGGCATGTGCTGCTTATCAAAAGCATGTTTCTTCAAGTTTTTTTCAGTCTTTACAGTCCTGCTTTTATTTCCATCTTCTCTTTCTTTTGATTCAGCCACATAAAAGTGTAAAGAGTTTATTTTTCACAAGCCCTTTGCTAGGAGGGGGGTATTATATCTGAGAGAATGACTACACTGAGACTTTTATGTACAAATTTTTCATATATTTAAAAAATGAAGTTGTCAAAACATTGAAAGGAATTTTGTCTGTTAGTGCTTCTGTGTTTCAAGGCACGTTCTGTTGTAAATAAACGTGCTGCTGGTAGAGGCTGAACATGTTTATTTACTGATGGGTTCATCTTTCTGTACTAAAATGACGTGTAAGTTATTGTCCAAGAGGATAAGGAAGGTGGGCTTAAATGGGCTGAAGTGTCTGCAACCATAACCTTAGTATCCTGTTTTTTCTGCAGAGACTTTGGTAAGAGAAAAGTCCTTAAGACGTGAGCAAATCTTGCCCAGACACTTGACTTGGTCCAATACTCTTTCCATCCATGTGGGACTTGCCTTCCTGTCCTCCTTGAGGCTTTTCATAGACCTTTCCTTGGCATACTCAGTTTTGAAGACCTGATGTGGCTTCATGCGGTGAAGGAAGGAAAAATAAGCAAAGCTGTGGAATTGCCTGCTATTAACATTTAAACTCTATGTTAAAATTACTGGAGTAAATTTCAGAGTTTCAAGTGTCTCTTTAGCCTATTTGCTACCTGGTATAAAATCAAAAGCGAGGCAGGAAGGGAGGAGTGAAAAACAGGTACTGCTTGTGCATGTGGAAAATTATCGCTATGCAAGTGACCTTTCCTTTAGGAAATTTTGAAATAATGCAATCACTTTAATATGCTCCAAGCAGATCATCCAATTAAAAGAGTTTTAAGCTCAAGTTTCTGCAGCTGAGCAAAAAAAAAATTGCAATGAGTCTGAATTAGCAATGTAAATATTTTATTTAGTGGGTAAATATTAGACCACTGTGTGGTCAGACACACAGAGAGATAGTTCTGCAGGGCAGAGTGTTCAAGCCTGCCTTCCTCAAGGTGAGCTCTTAAACCTGTGTGGAGGCCCTGGTCTTGTTTTGATATACTGGTGACTTTTAAACTTGGGCATATATCCAACTAGATAAGCAGAAGCAAAATGATATTGGATTTAGGTGTAGCAGTGCTGGGCTGAGTGCCACTTACAACTGAACGCTGCTTTATTTGTGCCTATAAAAGCGCAAGCAAGGGCTGTTCATTGTTCTGAGGGTGAGGAGTTATATGAGAGTTATTTCAGTTCTCCTGATTCCTGCAGTGTGGGTGGCTCCCTTTGACCAGCCTCATTTTAAAGTCCTGAGCTACCTGAGGAATGTTATTTGCTTAATTTTACCATTATTTTCATTTTAATGCAAGCTTCTGCAGGATTCCCATTCTGGCCTTGCTTCATCCCGTGCTTTTTCTTGTACTTTAACTGAAAGAGCATGCTCTAACAGCAATTTCTTTTTCATCCATATTTCACTGATAAATGTATGTAATTGTTTTATACGCCTGTACGTGGAAGGTTAGTAGGGGAATGTGGGTGCTGATGCTTACTTAGTCCCTGCAAAATCAAAAGGGAGGGATTTTGATTAATTTGCAAAAGGGAAGAAATTTCAATTTAAGTTTTTGTTTTCAAATTTCAAAATTTCAATTTAATTTATTGAGTAGTTTATTGTGTCATTTGATGCAAAATATAGTTCCAAAATTAGTGTGAAATAGTGGCTTTAAACTCACTTGTGAAAACTAAGAGTAAGCACGTTCAAAAATTGATCAGAGCTGCATGAAGCTGTTCCCTAGAGATCTGAACTCTGGTGCATATGCCCTCCCCTCTATCTTGCTCATTGCTGTTTTGCCTTTTAGTTTGTAGCTGGGTCACCCTGTTCGTTTGTGCTGACCTAGTTTATCTGCTTACTTTAGTTGGCCATGGCAGAGGAGGAGAGATGAAGCAAAAGAAGAAAAAAGGAAAACAAATTAAGCTGTTGCTACCAGCTCTGGTGAGGCACTTGGTTTTCTTCCTTGCAGCTATCTGTGTTGTTTCACATCTTTTAAGCATCCTGAGGTTGCTTATACATCACACCGTGTTGCTGCATGATAATAAACTTCAACAGGATGTTTTTCTTCAGGCCTGATCTCAGGACAGAGACAGGAGGATTTTTGCAATAACAGTGTATGCAGTAGTGCATATGCTTGGCAACATACTCTTATACTTCAGCAGTGAGCAGCAAGAGAGAAAGTGTTTTAATAAAAAAGAAAAAGGCCATTTGGACTCAAAGATTTGTGAGCTAAAATAATGTGGCAGAAGCTCTGTTTTCTATTTGTTTTGATCTTCTTTTTTTATTGCAGAAATTGAACTATCCTGTTCCCATCCTTCTGTAAGTAAGAGTTTTAGATATTTGTAAATAACTTTTTTTGAGGTTGAATATATTTCATGTTCTTCTGAGTTATTCTGAAATTTCCTCTCATACACCAATATTCTTTTGGTTTAGTAGCTAAACCGTGATACTCACTATACACACACCTTCCTAGTTACAAGTGTCTGAGCTAGACAATTCAATACTGCTCTCTACTGTGTGGTGTGAGTTAAAAGGAAAAAACAATATAAAGCTTAATGTTTTTGTTAACATATTTACAGTACCCAGCACAATGTGCTTCAAGCACGCATCTTCTCCCGACCATGAAACAAATTCATTGCTAAAGGAGAATCTCTGGAGATTGTTCAACCCCTTCATGGTTTGTTTTGTTCATGGGGTGGATATTAAAGGTTATAAAAAATTTATGATAGGTTTTCCAGTGTTGCATAAGATAGCTGTGATTTTTTCTTATCAATGAGCTTTTTTGAAATAGACTGCATGGGAACCCAGACAAAGGGGGGTTTTTTTCACCCCTTGCATTCTTATGACCACTTCTTTTTTTTCTTTGCACTTGGTGAAAAATAAAAATGACAGAGGAAAAATACAGAACTATTTCACACCCGAGACTGAAGGAGTTGATTACTGTCATTTTGATGATGTGCATTCTTATCCGTCTGCAGTGGTTAAGAAAGACTTTATGGTTTGGAGCATTTTAGAGCAGTTCAAAATTATTGAAGAGCTACAAATTTTGTAAAGTGGTTCAATTTGTTAGTGACTCAGGCAACACTGTATTGAGCTCTGTAGGGCTTTTAGTATGGTTGTATGCACAACCTATAAATGTTCTTTTAATCTTCACTAGCTCTTTTCTTTTCCTGTTGCTTCTAAGGCTCCGTCTGCTAATCTCAACATTTCTGTTCAACAGTGACATCCTGTGCACAGGCTTAGCCTGGACAAGTGGCATTCAGCTGGCAAATGAAGTTGCTAAGCCACTGTCAATTATATTCGAAAAATCATGGCAGTCACGTGAAGTTCCCGATGACTGGAAAAAGGGAAATATAACCCCCATTTTCAAGAAGGGGAAAATGGATGACCCAGGGAATTACAGACCAGTCAGTCTCACCTCTGTGCCTGGCAAAATCTTGGAGTTCTTTACTGTGAGGGTGGTGAGGCACTGGAATGGGTTGCCCGAGGAAGTTGTGAATGCTCCATCCCTGGCAGTGTTCAAGGCCAAGCTGGACAGAGCCTTGGGTGATATGGTTTAGTGTGAGGTGTCCCTGCCCATGGCAGGGGGGCTGGAACTAGATGATCTTAAGGTCCTTTCCAACCCTAACTGTTCTATGATTCTATGATTCATGTAGTGACAAGACAAAGGGAAATGGCTTTAAAGTGACAGAGGGGAGATCTTAGGCAAAAGTTCTTCCCTACGCGGGTGGTGAGCTGCTGGCACAGATTGTTCAGAGAAGCTGCGGCTGCCCCATCCCTGGAAGTGCTCAAGGCCAGGTTGGATGGGGCTTGAAGCAACCTGGTCTAGTGGAAGGCGTCCCTGCCTATGGCAGGGGGCTGGAACTGGGTGAGCTTTAATGCTCCTTCCAACCCAAGCCATTCCTTGAGTCTATGATTTTATGGTTGTGAGAGATTCCGAATGAGCAGCTAGGGATGTGGGCGTTGCACACTTGAGGAGCTACCTTGTTCCTTATTTTAGGTCATCCTTGCAGCTTGAGTTCTGCTTGGCTCTGTTGCAATGGGTTAGTTGTTTTGTTAATGAAGAGCAAAAAACCCTCTAAAACAACAGGCAAAGGGAAAGTAAGGTTAGAGATGTGGCTTTGGGGTATTTGTTGCCACCATGTCAGTGCCAACAGAAAAGTCTTCTGGAAACCTTGTGCTGCACCTAGAACATAAAATTGCTTTGGTTTTAACAACCAGATTTTTGTGAGTGGTTTTGGGATGTACTGCTCAGGGAACAACTTTGATAAGAAGCTTTAAGCATAGACTATATCCTTTTTAGGACAGAGAGTTTCAGAGTTGTAAGCAGGAATAACCTCTACCCGCAGCCAGATATTAAAGGCTACTGCACAACGATACGTGAGTTGACCATGAGACTTCAGGATGACAGAATACATGGCAGGAGCATGACGGTGTGTTGATTAGTGAAATATAGAATAATTGGCTGACTGAATCATTTGATTTTGTTTTGTTATTGTTTTTGGTTTTGTAGGGTTTTGTTTTTTCCAATTATTATTATTATTTTTTAATTTAATTTTTTAATTATTGCTGTGACCCCAAGAAGGAACTAAAAATGCAAGTGACTTGAATCAAATCCTCAGCTACTCAAAACTGCTGAAATCATTTGTTGTCACTACATTGCATATGCTCTACATTACAGCTGCTCCAAATTCAACAGATTTTTTTATTTTCAGAGAAGCAGGACCACAATATAAACATGTACCAAGAGGCAGTCCGCTTGTGCAGCTGGTTTCTCTTGGAATTGGCTGCGAAATACAATGGTAATGTCTCCCTGCTCCTTGCAAGTGATGTGAATATATGTAACAGGATTGCACATATGTTTTATGTTAAGCATAATTAAGTATGCTTAATTGAAATATGCTTCATTAAGGATAATTAAGTAACCTTAATTAATAAACTGAAAATGCCTTTGCATCAGACTAATCAAAGATATTTTGGGATAATTAAGTCATTAAGTTCCATATATTTCTGTACTTTAAATCAGCTGTTTAATCAAATAATTTCAAACAAAGTCTGACATACCAAAGCAAAAGGTTTTTCTAGATATTTTAAATCACATCATTTCAATGCGTTGAACACTTACAGGTTTACGAAAGTAAGAAACAATTCCTGTAGACTTTAAGTGAGCACTGTAATGACTGAATGAAATAACAACTATAAGAAAAATATATTGAAAAAGAAGAGGAGGGAGTGAACTGTCTGTTTCCTGTGTCTTTGGATGTACTTTGCAGGCCTAGCCCCAGCAACAAGTTGTGACATTCCTTAGCTGACTCGAACGTTTGACATTATTAATAAATAAGTGTCTTTGGTTCTTTTTGATCATGGCACATCACATGGGGCTGCCAAGGGGCTGCAGCCATTAACTGAAGCAAAGATGTGGAGAGTTCTTCTAGTCCCTTCTCTTTTTGGCTTGGGCACTTGCTTGCAGCATCAGCGTCTCGTACAAGGCTGAAGCGAAAGCTTGGCTTTGTAAACTGCTAGTGGGCAGAGGAAAGATTTTAAAGCAGTACTGGCACTGACGCAGCAGAGGACGTGGTGGCTAGGGCTCAAGGCTGTAGGTGCAGCTGTCGCTGGGAAATATGCTAGCCTTGTGGCGGTTTCCTTCCTACCAGAGACTTGCTTATAGCTTAGTAAGCTCTGCAGTGGGCAGTGGTGGGCAGAGCTACCAATCAACCACTGGTGAGCAACCAAATGGTATTTGTGGACTTGAAGCCACTGTAGGCAGTTAGTGTGCTGGGACCTGCTGGGAGGGATTGAAATTACTCCCTCTCTTTTGGGGATGCTACTTTTATGCTGCGGGCACACAAAAATACCTAAGAGCTTGCACAGAATCATAGAATCATGGAATTATAGGGTGATTTGGGTTGGAAGAGATCTTAAAGCTCACCCAGTTCCAGCCCTCTGCCATGGGCAAGGACACCTTCCACTAGAGCAGGGCGCTCCAAGCCCCATCCAACCTGGCCTTGAACACCGCCAGGGATGGGGCAGCAGCAGCTTCTCCGGGCAACCTGTGCCAGGGCCTCAGCACCCTTACAGGAAAGGATGATGATGATGATATTAATAATAATAATATCAATAGCTGATATGTGTGGTTAGTAGCAAGACAATCCGAATTCAGTGGACTTGCTAGAAATGTACCCACAGTCACCCGTGCATTTACAAAGTGGAGGTGAGGTGTCAGCAACTCCTCCAGAAGTGAAACATCTCTTTTTGAGTCTTTGACATTTAAGGGTTGTGCCTCATGTGCTGGAGGGGGTGTATGAGTGACTAGTAGTGTGAGACACCCTCAGTGGCAGGGTGAGCCCTGTGTGAGCTATGCACCCCACTTCCCTTCTGCCATTGCCTGCTGCAAGGAACTTGACATGCTTCAGCATCCAGATCATCAAATGAAATATGAGGTTTCTTCTGGATGACAAAGACAGAAAAGTGTTTCCTTAGCAAAGTGCTTTGCTTTCCTTGCTCAGTCCTAAAACCTTCCCAGCTAAACCAAGCAGGTTTGTACCATGTGTGTGAGGGAGGTAACCCATATCCATTCTTTCCTACAAACATCAGAAAGAAAACATAAGAAAGGCTGTGAACAGGTAGGACTTGTGTGCCTGGATATGTGGCAAAGCCCCTCAACCCAAACCCTGCCAGGCTTTACTCATATTGGCCTGCAGACCATATTTCTGCTTCCCAGAGGTGTATGCGAGATTGTTTCATTGCTCAAGGAAAAATGCACAGAGGGAGCATCCTCAGCAGCCTCTCTGGACCATCGCCACACACAGGTTTTTCCCAACTTTCTGCAGGTAAATTTTCCAGCTCTTATTTATAAGGAAGACAAAGCATTTGATAAGAAAATTGAAAGGATCTGGTGTTCAGTATTTCTATTAAGCTTTTTATTTTGATAAAATCAGTTTCTTAGAAAATCATTTTGTGAGAGGAAGAGAGAAATCACAGCTTTCCTGACACCGAGGTGGATCCATCCCAAGGGGTGCCGAGAATGTGGGAGTCATGGTACCCCAGGATTGTCTGGCTGATGTGGAAGGCAAGCCACAGGTTTAATGAACCTCCTCTTGATGGAGAGTTTTCCTGAAATCATACAAAATTGCTGTTAGAGTTTCAGCAATCATTTTGGTGTTCCATCTGTGTGACGGCTACCCTTGCTGTACATGCAGTTTTAGGTTAAACAAGATCTTGCTGACCTGCAACAGTATTTCACAATATTGCTGAAGGAGTTCTCATCTGCTTTAATATTCTTAGGCCTTTAAAAAAAAAAAAAAGTCAAATGTGGTGAATATGCATTTTGTAAGGATATATGTGATTTATTCAGAACTGAAGAAAAGTTAAAATCTTGTTTGTCTCCGTTTGTTTTTTTCTTGTTGTTGTTTATTAGATCTTTTTGTGTGTGTGCTTGTGTTTGGTTTTCTGTTTGTTTCTCCTTTTGTTTTTGTTTTTGGGTTTTGTTTATTTGTTTTTTATTTTGTTTTCTTTCCCTTTTCCTCTTCCTCTCCCTCTCCCTCTCCCTCTCCCTCTTTCTTTACCTCTCCTCTTTTTTCCTTTTCCTTTCCCTTTTCCTTTTCTCTTATTTTAATTTTTATTCTCATTTAAATTTTAATTTTGTTTTCATTTTTGTTTGAAAATCTTCTCTCACTGCAAACTTTTCCTCTCAGATTTTAAAGGTTCATTATTGCATCAACCAACATAAACTACTGCATATTTTAGCACAATTAGGCTGCAGTGTTAACAATTGTTAAACAATTGCTTTCTAAAAGTGTTGCTCTGACCAAAGGAAGGGAAGCTTCTAAACAGTTGTGCAGGCTGCTGACACCCACAAGGACACATCTCACGCAGTCCTCAGCTGCCTAATTGATGAAACGAAGCCTTCATTTGCCAGATAAAATTGCAGAATAATGAAATGTATTAATGCACTCGACTCCAGCAGCCACGTATCTGCAGACTTGAATATTGCCAGGAGCTGGCGATTCTGACATGACAGACCTTTCCCATGAACTTCCCCAAGCGCCACTTTTACCCAAACAAAAAGTCTCCTATGGCCTGGAGATGCCAGCACAGCTCCTTTTAGTTCACATAGTGCTTGGTGCTCTGCAAAGCAGAGTTCTGTGAACTCTGCTCTCTGTGAAAAGCAGTTGCCGTACCTGCAAATAAGCTCAGGGTTTTTCCCAAGAAAGCTTTTTATATCCGTCTTGACAAGCACAGCAGACAAGGCTGTTTTGGAAGCTTCAGGTGCTTGGGTTCATGCACAAGAATAAAGCAGCAGTTGAAAAAACCCTTACAAAATTGTATTACTTTAAATTCAGTGTATTTTGCTTTAACAGATAAAACTTTTGGGCAAACAAATGACATGGTGCTCTGGGTAATTTTGTAAACAGAACTCTTGTGCAAAAAATAACTCCCAAACAAAAAAGAAGAGTGAAAAAAAATAACTTTTTAACTTTTTTCTCAAAAAAGGGAGCCCCTCTCACCCTTAATAATTTAATCACTAACCATAGCATTAGTTTTCTGAAAACTGTAGTAAGGTTATTAGTACCTTGTGAATAAAACAACAAAGTTGGTGGTGATTTTTTGTAAGCTGCATTCTGATTTTTGCAGACACCTTTGTAATCCTATGATCTATGCTATTTGTTACTAGGAAGTTGATTAAGTGATTGAAAAGATCTACTCTTCTGCTGTGAATCTAAAAGTATATGTAGCTATATTTGTTATACTAGCATGATATATTTGCCAAAAGAAACCCCAAAGGTGTTTACTTTGTGTTTAAAAATGTTAGTATCTTCCTGGTATCTTTGGAAAAGAGCTTTGGAGCTCTCCGTTCTGAAATACTGAAAACAAAATTGTAATTAGATTTAAAGTGAAAGCAAATTGGAAAAATCTGTAAAAATTATTATTTAATTCATTGCCCACAATTGAAGGGGGTTATGGAAAGAGATGAACAAGCCAGTTTAGGTGAGAGCTTATTCTTTAGGGAAAAAGAAGATGAAGATACAAAAGATAAAGGGTCTTTTACATCTAATTTAATAATATTAAATTAGAAAAAATGACGTGTTGTGAATTTAGTGATGTGAATTAGATGTGAACTTAATACAGAATTCACAGTTGTGAGAATAAAAACCCAGCGGCTTATGTCATGATTTTTCTCATTAACTTTTTTTTGTAAGACATCCATTTATTGGTAAGTCTCCTTCTTAAAAGCAACGTTGCAAATACTGGAATAATTGTGATATATAAACTAGCCTGGATTACTAAACAGAAAGAACTATGAAGAACAAGTAAGTGACCCAAACATGATTTAGTGTGGGTATGCAGTACATGCCACAAAGCAGAACTCTGTGGTGGGTGAGGGTCATAGCTATTACTATTAAATTATTCAGGCAGCATAGAGTGGCTTTTTATTCTCTCAAATATTTTAATCAACTTTTGTAAAAAGCCTTCTGTAGAGCAGAACAGAACCAATTTTTAGCATATTTATGACCATTAATGTGATGTCTCACATGAAAATAACTTTTGTCCGGAGCTCCTTCAGCTCCTGGTGAAGCAAGATGAGCGACAACGTCTGCTTTAAAAAAAAAATAATTAAAACATAGTGTTCCTGTGCTTTCACTCCCAGGTCAATACCGACCTGACCTTCTCCAGGCTGGGAAGGAAGCTGATGGATCCCGGGGATACTATAGGAGAAAGAGTCAGTTCTTTCACTGCATCCTTCTTCCTCCTCTTCCTCTGGACTACAGCCTCAGTGGGGGTCATTCCCTTCCTGAGGGCATTCCAAATGCCTCTCCTGTTTGCAGAACTGTTGAGCCCTTTCCTGAGTTTTGGGAACCAGTGAAGCTCTTAGTGGAAAGAGGAGTAGGCTGTTTTTGCTGCCTCTCAAGCCCATACCACCCTCTTGGACTGCTCAGGTCTGCACATGGGCTGTAATGGATGGATGCTCAGCTGTCATACCTGTGAAACACTAGGGGGAAAAAAGAAAGAAAAGCAGAAAAAAAGTAAAAGAAAGAAAGAAAAAAATAAAAAAAACAGAAAAGAAAAGGAAAAAAGAGAAAAGAAAAAAGAAAAATAAAAAAGGAAATAGAAAGCAACAAAAGCAGAAAAAGAGGAAAAATGAAAATGAAAAAGGGAAGAAGAAAAAAAAGAAAAGAGGAAAAAAGAAAAAAAAGCACAAAAAAAGAAGGGAAAAAAGAAAAAAGAAGAGAAAATAGAAAACAAAACAGAAGATAAAAGGAAAAAGGGAAGAGGAGAAAAAAAAAGAAAAAAAGGAGGAAAAAAAAGAAACAAGGAAAAATAAATAAAAAGAAAAAGAAAAGGAAAATAAAAGCAAGGTTTCTAAGCTGATTCTGAGGGGAGAAGGCATCCTTGGAGATAGCAAGCACTCCTCTTCATTTTTCCCTGGAGAGAGCCACATGGCAGAAGAAAGAAGTGGGGAAAGCGGTGGGAGCCTTGGGACCCCCTTGCCCCACAAAATGGTCAGGGGTGGAGAAAGGAAAGGAGATTTCTTGGTGCTCTGCGAAGGAAATACAGGAAAGCTCTTAGCCGCAAAGAGCCATGAGAGTTTTCTTCTTCCAGCCTGCAGGTCAGCAAGGGACGGTATTGCAGAATTAGCTAAAAGTAATGGCTTAAACCCCTGGGGTTTCCACTTTGCGCAGTATAAGTTTGGTACATTTTGTACTGGGAAGTGTTGGAGGACCTACCTGTCAATAATTGCTTTTCTAAGTTGTTTGTCATTACCTTGGTCTTTTGCACATCATCTTGATAACTGCCTACTTATTTTCTGTAATAATGACCAAAGCCTGACAATAATTCATCTCCATTAGAAGCACTTTTCTATAAAATGTGTTTTATGCTGGGCTGTAAAAAGCACTTTCCACTCCAACACACAGTGCAATAGAATGTGGAGGTGGGGTTTTAATAAAAGATGTTTAAAATGGTCTCTTCAACAGAAGTACTCATTTTCGTGCTAGGTTAATTTTGCAATTAAATAATTACAAAACATCATATGAACATCTTTAATGGCAAAGGTAACTAATGTTTATCACTACTCTAAATTTCTTCTACAGACACAGCTGATGAAATAGTGGAAGAAAATGAGTTTTATGTGAGGTATGAATAGTGAAGAAGGTAAAAGGAAAGGGAAATGTTATTGTTTTAGTGTCTCCTGGGAGGTGAATTCTTTTATTTTTGAGTAGTAAGTATAAAACTGACTTTAAAAGATGAGATTTTCTCCCACATGGTCGTAAGGTCTAGTGGTACATGATAATAAATATTAATGATATTTTGCATTAACTGTGGCAAAAGAAGCAAAACCTGATGCAAAAGAAGCAAAACCTGATTCAAAAGAAGAAAGGACTGAGGCATCACACTTCTTTCCACTTGCTCCACGACCTCCCCAGACTCTTCTCCACATTCCTTCATCCTCAATATGTTTGTGATTTCTGGGTTCAAATATTTGAGCAGAGTAGAAAAGATTCATGAGGGCCATAAAAATGTGGCGTTTTAAATTATTCTTTCTTACAACATGACCCAGACAAGGTTCCCATGTGTCCTGCCTGTATGCCCTCATCAGCAGTGGCGCTGGGGTGTACATGAGCAAGGCCGTGCTATCAAAAGGGGTCTTTCACAAGAGTGTACCCCAAATTTTTGAAATGCTTAAAAAAATTGGCTTAATTTCCATTGTTGTAGCAGGTCACGGATTTTGCTTTCTCTTACTGAAGTTAAATTGTTTCAAATTGGTAGGTTTTATTTCTAAATGTGCAGAAAACAATGGCAGGGTGCCTTCACCATGGTTTCATCAAACTTAGTCATCACTTAGTCATCACTTGTCTTCATGAAGATGACTTTGCAGGTTAGAAGATTCAAGCTTACTTTAAAGTGGGAAGATAAACTGCTAAAAAATGCCTGCTTGAGTGGGGATTTATTTTCAGGGGCCACATGTGTATACAGCAATGCCCATATCTTAGTGAAATCTTATTGAGCTTTGTTTGAAAACTCTTCTTGAACTCCTGCAAGGAGGAAGTGAGACTTAAACTATCTTTTAGTGCCTTTGATGGGTGTGCTTACTCTTCTGAGGCTTCTCCGCCACATTCTTCAGGGAGCCATAAACTTTTACTCAAGGATACATGCAAGATAAGAGAAATTAAGAGTTAAAAAGCAGTTCTGAGTGAGGAAGGAAATTATCTTCCATCTCCAGAATAAATTATTATTTTTAAATGGCTATGCTATGGGTTAGAAGGGATAGTAGGACTTTCAAACTGTAATGTAGTATTGACACAATGCCCAGTTACTGTTTGAGTTGTGGACTTGCTGTCATTGGCTTTTTTAAAAAACAAATAAAATCAAAGCCCATCAGGACTTTGTTCTACAAAAAAACATTGAGAAGGATTAGATGTCTCAAAGTATCCTTTCCCAGTGTTTTTTTCCATGACTTGGATGATGCTCAGAGATATACTGTCTCATGGAAGTTGTTGCATGAATCAAGTTGGCTACTTGGGTTGATGGGAACATACTTTTGGCATAAGCTTATTGCACTCATTCCACTGATTCTGGCAGTTTTTTGACAGTGATTGGGCAATATTTGACAATAGACAATATATTTTCATGTTTTCAGCAGCAAGAAGTTATCCTTAGGGAAACATAAAAGGATGGGAACAGATCCTTTTATGAGATGAGAATTATTAAGGTCATCACCCTGATACTGAACCACATATAAGCTGATGTAGCACCATCAATACACATATCAAGCCTCAGGTAAGTTGGGATTTTTTTTTTGGTTTCCTCCATGACTTCTATAACGTAGCCCATCCAGAAGGTGATTTCTGTGATTATCATTACATTTCTGGTCTAATTTTATTCAAGCTTGGCTTCTATTCATTAGCTTCTGTGAAAATAATTTCCTTTCTTTCATGGCTTTCTTCGATCTTTCTTCACCACTTTGCCCATGTATTTCAAAAGGGTAGATGTATTCTCCTATATTTTTGGTAGGCCAAATGTCTCTTTGAAAACATTCCTTTGGGACTCATCTTCCCTGGAAGCAGAATGGGAGGCATGTGAGATAAACCAGCAGAAACAGTGAAGCACGTAAAACGTTTCTGTATAATTCATGCATAGCAGATCTTCTGGAAGTGGCAGCTTTTAAATGTGGTGGTGGTGTGAGCCTCAGTATGACAGGCTCGGCACTCCATGCTGGCTCTGCAGAAAATAGATTTAGATGATTTAATGTTTGATGAAATTCAGTGTCTTAGAGTCCTCAGATAACCATAAGGGTACCTGAGCCAGAGGGAAATACCATCACAGCCTGAAAGAAAAGACACTTCTGCAAATGAATTGGCATTTCAGGTTTGGATTTAAAGACGGTAAACATGATGCTAAGGAGTTTCAAGCTTTTACTTTTAAGCTGCAACAAACCAGCAAGACAATGCCACAGAAGTGAAATAATGGCATCTAAAGGCCTGCGTGCAGCCTTAACAAGCAAGAAAAGTCCCAGAAGTAGGTGAGGACTCAGCAGAAGTCCCGGGACCCAACAGTACCTGACCAGACTGATGGATAAGCTGAGGAAATACCATTGCCTTCAGGAATTAAATGTGGAGGCTCCTTTAGCTTGTGTAAAGTTCTCTGTGCCATTTGAAAAGATACTCGGAGGGAAAGTAGGCTGTTTTTTAACTTTAATGTTTTATTCGTTTTCTTAAGTACATCATTGGTTTGCTTTGTTAAATGTGAAGAGGCATCCCAAGTTAAAAACATTTAAAACCAATAAAATTCCTGTATTTAATATCCAGTCAAGAATGTGGATATCAATGCCTACAGTTTCATCTTTCTATGATTAAAACAATTTCAACACTTGTTAAAAATATGTCACAAATTTTCTTCTGCAACCCCTTCATTGCATCTTAATACAACAGGATGGATGTGGAAGTGATATCAGGTCCTGCTGCTCTGCAGACTATTCCAGTTCTTATAGCCAGAGAATTTCTCCAAGTACAGAACAAACTACACTGAGATTCGCAGAAGGTTCTTGCATGTGTGTGGCTACTTTCTGTAGTCGTCGTTATTCTGCAATGATTGAAGCAAGTGACGACAGGAAATAGCTGCACTTTGCTAGCCATCCCTACCTTCAGAAGCAGAACCTTATGCCTTGCCTCAACAGGACTCGTTCTGAAAATCCCCTTCTGCAGCATGCCTGGCTCTATGCCCCAGTTATTGCCCACTGTCTTCTTTGTGTGCTCTCTCCCATGGTGAATGCTGCCAAGATCTCTGCCCCTGAGGTTTGGATGATGTCATTGGCTCAGATGAGTGGGCAGGAATATTTGCTGTCCCTGGGTAGCAGGGATACATCCTCATAGCTGAAAATCTTTTGCCTCCACCTTGTGAGCTATCTTGGCTCTTTCCCCTTTCAGCCACCCGCTGCACAGCTGGCAGGGGACAATAATCAGTATGCTTTTGTCACTGCTGCCACTGCCAGATTGAGAGGAAAAGGGATTAGGGCTGGAAAGAAAAATGGATTGAGACAAGCCCTCATTAAGCCCTGAGGATTATCAAAGCGGTGGGGAAGAGCAGGGACCGGTGCTACCATGGTGTCAACAGCTGTGACTTTTTTCCTTTCAGCTTTGAGTATTCTTGCCCTTTGTTCTTGCTGTGAGAAGGACAGCAGTGAGATGTCTTCCCTTTTGACACTGCTTTCTCTCTACTGTGAGACTGACCTTTTCTCCTTCCAGCCCTATCTTCTCCTTGGCTAAGTCCTTCTATTTCTCCTCTCTTATCTACTCAGAGAGTTCTAATCTGTAAAAGCTCTTTGCCACTTCTGACTTCCTGCTCGAAATCTCATCCCTACCCCTGTGTCCCTCTTATGTTGCTTGGGGTTTTATTAACTTCCTGAAAGAAGGATGGGCACCATATGAAAGGAGATCTCTGACTCTCATCTCTCTCTATTTGTTTTACAGCTTTTTCTCTTTCTGATTTCAGCCCTTGTTGTACTTCGAGATTCCCAAAGTACTCTCTGGTTCAGGTTCCTTGACTCATTATACTCCCATCTTGTTTCTTCTTTCTCTCTTTCCTCTTAAAACCTTCTTCATCTCATACTGATCCCTCTGAGGCCCATCTTGATTCCTCTCTGTTCTGCCCATGGCATTTGGGCAGGCTGCTCTCCTATGTCTCCTAAATGACAGTACTCATTTTTCCCCTGTTTGCACTGTTGCCCTCAATTGTTTTCTCTCTAACATCCTTGATCCCATTGCTTCGCCTTTGCACCCTGAATACTTCTTTTTTTATTGACCATTTCTTTAGTCCTTCTGGTCTAAGTTTTAGATATTTCCTCTCTGCAAAACCCATCCTATGGCTTTTTCTACTTTTTTTTTTTTCCTTATGAAGACCAGTCTCCCTTTTGTTTAGTTTTATCAGTTTAAAGCAAAACGTGAAGTGTGAGAAGGTGACACTGGCTTGGCTGCTATGGACAGTATTTATGCTCATTAACCCTGGCTTTGTTAATGCAGCTTTTCAGGAGATTTCCACCACTATAATTTTTAATACTTTCTGTCATCATTTGTGCCTTGAAGTTGACTGCAGAAAGTTGTGTAAGAATGCATATTTCAGATTTTTATTATAACTGAGGAAAGGACTCTGAGCCCAATACCTCTCTATCTTTTCCTGCATACCTTTGGAAAACTGTGATCTCATTTATTTCAGTTTTCATATGTAATCTTTATGAAAACTGGATGCATATAGCTGATGAGTGTACTATGAAAACCATGTTCCTTTCTAAGGTGAGCATGGTTGTATCCCTGCCTATGTGCATGAGCAGTGGGTCTCAATAATACACGTACTTTGGAGGGCAAGATACATACCTCATTTTTAAAGAAAATGTGGCCATTATTGTCCCACAGAAACTCAGATTGCCAGGAATCCTGCCTGGGATGTAGCATATCCCTGAAAGAGTTCTGGGCTGCTTCTCCAGGAAGTCCTCCCATGGCCCAAGGGTATTCTCCACCAGCAAGCAATCACTGCCCTTCCTCTGTTTTGTGATGGGGCAGTGCTGTGTATGGCAGCTTTATTTCACACTGGTTTAAATACCTCCTTCATCATTAGTAAATTGTACTATCTTATATCAAGCCCTACAATGCCTAGCAGAAAAGAGTGTTCAGGTGTGTGGAGACATGGAGTTTTACCAGTTGCTTTGAGTGCTGTTACCTGTTGAGCTTCAGCAACACAACAGAGACTCCTAGGTAGATTTGGGTAGATCAGCCCATCTGGAGCCCGTTCTGCCCACTACTGTCGCTATAGCTAAGAGCCGTACTTACTGCAGACCCCGTCCTGAATCTGGGATACACCATGGGGTCAGCCAAGTGATTCAGGCTTCCTGTATTACTCCAGCACATCCTGAAGATATTTTCCTTTACCTACAGGAACTGAGAAGAGGTCCAGAGCTAAGATTTGCAAATAATAAAACTAGAAAGGATGGCAGAACAGCCTCCTTCTTGCTTGTTTGTTTTTTTTTTTTTTTTTTTTAATTTTGTGATGTGTTTAATTTTGCTTATTTATTGCATGATGGAGGATGGAGAAGTGGGGAAACATCACTGGGTATAACTAGAATGGAAACCTAATCTTTGACTTTGACCTCTGCAGCTGAATGCATTCCTAGTTTAAACTGCTGGAGTTGCGCTGTCGCTGTTAATGACATGAGCAGAGCTCCTCACATAGATTACTGCTTTGTAGTCACTGTTGGGCCATCTATTACACAATATCTTCTATTGCTTTTAAAAAACTTAACAAACTCACCATGGGAGACCTGCACTGTGTATTTTTACATACATTTTTTCCCTGTGTTTCCTGTTTGTTTTTTTAAGCCTGTTTCACAGGATCTGGTACTGCTACAACGCTGGTGCAATTGTGACGCTAACTTGTGCCTCTTAAGTGGAGCAACAATGTATGCAATCCTGAGAGCAAAGAGATTGAAAATCTTCAGGAACTGAAGAATAGCATTATGAAACCAACTTTCCAGCTGAAATGAAGGAGGAAATTCTGCATATATACCTGGTGTATTCAAATGGATGTGGACAAGTATTTAGGCTTCTCTCTGCAGGCCACTCACACTGAGTGTGACATTCTAATAATCCCAGTGCTGTAATTGTTTGCTCCACAAAGGCTGTGCTGAGATGGTTTATGGGTAGGTACAGCTTGTGTGCTGTTGCTAGGTAAGCTCATAGTTGACTTTTGTAAGGAGAAAGCTGAGAGTTTAGAACTGCAAGGCAAACTCAATCACATCTCTAAACTGGAAACCTCCCTTTTAAACCTGCTTTTTCTCTGGGTGAGATGCTATGCTTGTTTACTCCTTGTGGACCTGGAGCCAAAAGGCAAAGCATGTTCTTGTTCATGCATTGCTGGTAAATACTGCGTATTTCTGTGCTGAAAAGGTTTATCTGGCTACTGCTTTCATGACTATTGAGTGCTTCTGGCAGGAAGACAGGTATGGGTCTGCTTTGGAAGGGGATGTCATGCAGGTGGGCAGTGGTTGACAAAGGTAGGAGGAGAGGATAGTGCATCTCTTAATACGCAAATCTGTCTGTTCCCTCTAGCCTCTGTTAGAGGTGGTGTAGCTCAGAGACTCCTTCAGCAGAGGTTTTGCCATGTGTCCGATCTGTTTGCAGCGCGTATGTTTGCACAGCAGCCTGAACAGAAAACAGGTCTTGTGCAACTTCTTTTAAGAGTGTGATGGAGAGTTGTCTGGAAAGGAAAGCTTAGCTTACTTTGGTTGGTATAATTGGCTTTGGGGCCAGCTGCGTTAATGCTACATTCACAATTATGACAGGAT
Source organism: Psittacus erithacus (assembly GCA_009867235.2). Classification (NCBI taxonomy): domain Eukaryota; kingdom Metazoa; phylum Chordata; class Aves; order Psittaciformes; family Psittacidae; genus Psittacus; species Psittacus erithacus. The sequence goes on along the minus strand of WYDI02033268.1, from coordinate 9,350 downwards.
GACTTGCAGATAAGGTGGAAGAAGTTGCGCTATAATCCTCTCACTGCACACTCATATTGTGATGTCCTAATTTTAGCTGTGTTGATTTGCTTTGGAGGCAATGGAATTAATCAGTCATTCACAGTTATGGTATGATAGCTGGAATTCATTTTGTAGCCCTCTCATTAAAGACTGCAATGCCCTTGTTTGGACTTTTGTACAAGAAAGATGGGCGCAGGTTATGGGTGAAGAAAAGTGTCGGTCTTGGCTTGGTCTTGAATGTTCCTGCATTGCAGGAGAAAAGTGCTTCCCCCATAAACTACTAGTGATAAAATGCCACTAGCTTGTTTATATGGACTGGGGAGTTACATAGAGCAGGATGAGACGACAAGTGAGTTAAACACATAGTATGGATCAGAGGGCAGGTGAGTTAAACACATAGCATGGATGAGATGATTTCCCAGCATAGTCAGCATTAGTTTTCTGTTCTTTGTTGTACCAGAAGAAAACTGTGACCCTCTGCCTTGACAACAGCAAAACAAAAGCAGTGAGGATCTGTGGTTGCGATGCACCTTGGAAACTACTCCCTAGACACTACACAAGCTTTGATTAATCTTAGGACAGCGCAAGTCCTTCACCTTACACATAAGGCTTCTTTGGAGAAGAACTTCAAGTACCACAGCTTGACTAAAAGCCTTGTAAATGCTCTGTAGGTGACAAAGATTAAACCAACTCATACGGTCTCTTCACATACCATGGATATTTAAGAAAATAAAGGTAGAAAGATGAGTAATCAACATACAAAGAAAATTATATCCTTTTACTTCACGTGCCTTGAATAACATCTTTTTTGCAAAGAATAAGTCAAGCATAACATAACAGATGAATATAACAGAAGATAAAAAGAAAACTTTTTTCTTTTAAAGTTACCAGATTTGGGGCTGGAAATCATAGAGAGTTCAAAAATGTGCATCCCATGGTACTATTCTTTTCTCCCTCAGTACTGGAACTCAGTAGGCATCAGATGTGCACAAGAAAAAGGGGCATAAGGCATTGTCAAATAAGAATAGGTACAGCCAATATTGCAACTCATGGTGTCACTTGAGCTGGGAAATAAAATGCAAACTAAATTTAACCCAAAAAATCTCCATGTATGACTATTTATTTTTGGCTTTATTTCTCAATTGATTTTCATCATTCGCCAATTATGCTTATTTGGGTTACTATGATGATGAAGATTAGGGACAGCTGGAAAAAAAATAACAATGCCTACACTTGCAGTACTTTCTTATCCATGTAATTTAAAGAACTTGTCAAACATATATATATATATTTCACCCTCTTTAGCGATGTTACTAGTAAAGAGTTGTAACTGCTATGCTCATGTCCGCTTGATTCCATTTATGTAGCAATATTGATTTTTCTCCAGTTGAGGACCTGCCGCAAGTATTTAAAGGTTGGGTGGAAAATGTAATTTGCGAAGTTGTATGGGAGAAATATAGACATGATGTAAATGCAGAGTATGGTAGTGAGTCTGATCAGCTCTGCGAAACATGAGCTAGGAGCAAAGGCAGAAGGAAACAAGAATTAGATTAATGAAGAGCTGATGGAAAAGAAGCAGATAATATTCTTTAAAGGTGTCAAAAAGCTTGGGGAAAAAACCCGAGAGAAATAAACATTCTTTTTTTTTTTTTTTGGTCTGCTATGAATTAGAATAGACTTATGAGTTCACATTATAAAAAACACAGCTGAGGTTTAGCATCAGGAAAACCTAATGGACAGTAAGGAGGGCTCAACACTAGAACCTGCGGGCTTTTTTTTTGTCTTGGGAAGTGCTGAAATACCAACCATGAGTAATTTTTAAGAGAAAGCTATTAAAACTGGCATCAGGAAAGATACAGATGAGTTAGCTCTGCCTTTAGCCAGCACTATGGATCTGAGTGTATCCTTACTGGACTAATTTTTAAAAATTATGAAGAGTCCCTTCTGTAAGTAAATTAACATCTGTTTTAGGAATCCAACAATTTTTTGACAATTCAACTATTATATGTGAATTTCTAGAGAAATTGACTCAGTAAATGAAGCCAAAGTCCTGATGACTTTGAAGTTTTTCCTCTACTAATTATATAATATAATTTTATCCTTGTGTGATGGTGGGGCTTTGAAACCCTTTCAGGACTTGCCCTTGTAATTTGTGGTGTCATCAGAATCCATTCACAAAAATGCAACCTGCATTCATATTCAGTTGTACAGAATATAAAACCCACCGACAATTTTAAAAAATGGATGTGAAAACCATCAAAGGTAAAATGAGTCCTTCCTGTAGCTCAGCCATTGTCATCCGAGCTGCCCTGCAGTTTGGCATGATCAATTTAGATAACGAGATGTTGGGGCTGTGGCTAACTGCAGTACAGAGTTACTGCAAGGGTACTGCTTTTTCCTCCGTCATTGCCCAACACAAGATGCTGGTGGAACTGCTGAAGGACATGCAAGCAACTTTAGTCAGAAAGCTGAAAAGACCATGTGCTTTCCATGATAGCCTCTTTATTCTGGGAGACATTGCAGTTGACTGAAACAAACATACTCCTAGCCCAGAAACATGGCTGTTGCTTTTTTTAAGTAATATTGAAGAAGGAGGACATTTTGTCCTCTCCTCTCTGATCCTTCAGGTATGACAGTTACGTCTGATTCTTCACGAATCACGACCAAATGAGTATCCAGTGGCACTATCCTTAAGTTTTTCTGAGAAATGGTGCATCTGTAACACTAAAAACCCCGTCCATTTTGAATGGTGGTGGAGCCCATGGCACAGCCTGATCAGCTGGTGAAAGGCAGCTCTCCTTCCTAACCTATTGAGCACTCTTTCCATGTGGAGGAATGTTGTCAGGGACCTCTGTCCTCCCAGTCTGCAGACATCGTATTTCTCCCACATCATATTTCTCCCACATCATAAAAGTGATGGTTTTAGGACAATAGGAGCACAGTGCAGAGGCTTGAGGAAGTTCATCTTGTCATCTTTAGCACAACATCTGAGGAAAGGCTGCTTTTATAATAGAATCATAACATACAACCACCAAATGGTTTGGGTTGGAAGGGACCTTAAAGACCATCTAATTCCAAACCCCTGCCATGGGCAGGGTCACCTTCCGCTAGACCAGGTTGCTTTAAGCCCTGCCCAACCTGGCCTTGAGCACTCCCAGGGATGAGGCAGTCACAGCTTCTCTGGGCACCCTGTGCCAGTGCCTCACCATGCTCTCAGGAATGAACTTCTGCCCAAGATTTCAGCTCAATTTCCCCTCTGTCAGGTTAAAGCCATTTGTGCTTGTTCTATCCCTTCATGCCCTCGTAAAAAGTCCCCTTCCAGCTCACTTGTAGGCCCCCTTTCTGTATTTCTGTGAGAGTTCCCCCATTCTTCCCCCTCCCCAGCCATTTCTCACTGAAGATCCATTATTAATTCTATAGAAAGGGTTATTCATGCCAAAGTGACATCAATCATCCAGTGTGCACAATGCCTGACTGTAAATTATGACATTATCTATGAACAGGAGAATGATGATAATAAAGCTCAAAGCCCAACACCAGGAAACTGAGAACCTCCACTAGACCCATCAGGTTTGTTTACATCATGAAAGGATGGCTTATTCCCCCCTCCCCCTCTCAATGCCCATGCATCACTGGGGCTGTCAGGAGTTTTGGTAGGGCCAGCTGACGTGGCTGAGAGCAGCAACTGCCTGGTGGCTTTTGGATGAGAGTCTGGGACAGGAATTGCTGGGGTGCAGGAGCTGCAAGTATCCTCCTGCATATGGACGCCCCCACAAGCGGTCCTGGTGCTGCTGTCTGCAATTCACTACCAGAGGTAAACCGCTGTCATTGAGATGAAAGGACCCTTTCCTCTGGTCTCTCCACTATGAAATTATTTTCAGGGCCACACTGCATTTTATGTCAATACCTATTTTATTTTTCAAAATTAAAAAAAATATAAGCACAATGTTCCTTGCATTCCTGTTGCTGGGAGTAGCCCAGCAACTCCTAATGCGGCTCACAGCTGCCCACTACCCTGCTGCACATTCACCCTCACAGCAATTCACTTGCAGATGATTTAGCTAAACTCATGTTTCTCATCTCCCTTGAATTCCAGCAGTGATAAGGCTTCTTCCCTTCCTTCCCCACACCCTCGCCATGTCCCCATCCTTAACGTATCCATGGGAAAACAATAAAAAAACCCCAAAGAAATGCCGTCACTAATGTTTTTCTTCTCTTTTTTCTTTTGAGCATCCCTAATTGTCCAAGAGCTCTCACTGTTTACCAGACCTGAATAGCTGAAGCTATTTGCATGGGATTTGCAGCCTACAGCACCCTGCAAACTGATAATGACTGGAAACATGAGAATGTATTCAGAAGCACATTTCTACATCACGCAAAGTTTTCAAGTTCAAAGTGTACCCATGGAAAGAGCTTTCCTGCGAAAGCCTTTAATGCAGCAATAGCTGTCAAGGGCAGAGCCACAGTGGTGCAAGCCCAGGCCACCCCATAACAGACAAGGCAGCCTCTTCCCTGTGCTCCTGGCAAAGCCAATCCCTTCTTCAGGGCATGTAATACCAGGACAGGGGGACTACCAGCAGCTCAGGCAGGGCTGTTGAGGAAAGGAGCTGGAAATGAGATGTGAAACCCCATCAGCTCTACCACTTGTCTTCCATGACTCATCATGAATCAGGGTATCCTTCAGTTTTCCCACTGCTGAGATCCTTTCTCAGGGGGTATGGGACATTCCACAAATCCCCTGACTTGCCTGACACTATTTGGGTGTCATTTTGGTGTCTTGAACACTCTGGGAGCTGGTGTGTGGGTGTCCAGGGTTGTGTCCATGCATAAATCCCTGAGAAGGGGGCAAGGACAGTTTTGCACCTGTATATCCCAGGGCTCTTCTGAAGGCACAAGGTACTTTGATGTTCCTCTAGCCCTATGGCTATCCAGGTAGGGATGAAGGAAGCCTCACAGATGCTTTGAAGTAAAATATCCAACAAACCAGAGCATTGTGGTGCTGTCAATGTTATTGGCAAGGCTACTTTGGCAGGAGCACAGAGTGCTGGGGAAGATCTGGTAGCTCCATATTATCCAAGGGGTCTTACACAGCAGTATCAGCTAAGGCAAATTTATGAAGCGCATGCAGCATTATGAATCTTAGAATCATAGAATAGTTTGGGCTGGAAGGGGCCTTCACAGATATCTAGTCCAAACGCTTGCAGTAACACAGGACATCTTCAACTAGACGAGGGTCAGGAAGCAAGTAGTTCTAAGGTTAACCAGATCCCTGATGAATGCAGGGCTGGGCTGTCTGTTGTTCTGCAAGGGCACAGTTCTGTCATCACCAACACAGTTTAGTCTGCTCTTGCCCCTAAAAATTGATAAAATGATAAAGTGATCCTGTCAGAAGGGATGGCTAAAGTATTTTATGCTATTTTCATGTTTAACAAAGCATACATGTGGCTCTTTCTTTCTTACTTCTTTTAATTCATAGCATTGCGAGTGCTTTTAACTGCACTTGGCTGCATTTTATTAATTATAAAGTAAAATTAAGTATTTTCCTAAAGTTTGCTTGCTTTTTAAACTTTTTTAAAATTAGAATTATTATTATTATTATTTTATTTTTCCACGGAATATTGAGAAAGACAAACCATAGGAAAAGAATAAACAAACAACCCTCATATAAAAAGGCCACCACACTCAGGTCATCGACTGGTGAAGCATCAGAAGTTTCAGTGAATTCCTCCAGCACTTTTGAGCTGGAAATAATCCTTTGAATATTTCATTGTACTAAAAAAGAAATTTGTTTTGATTCAAGAAGAGAGCATTTCATTGTTGATATGTGTTTCTAAGTGTTAAAATTCTACAAGAAAAGAAAATATTTTCCTCTCTGGTGACATTTGTTGTCAATGCCATTCCCACAGATCTCTCTTTTTAGGTTCACAGCAGCATTGTGATATTATGTTCACTGTCTTAGCTATACAGAATTAATCTAAGTCTACGAGTATAAAGGTAAAAACAGCTGACTCAGATTCCTTATGTACTTTGTTCTAACAGCATGAAAAGGACCATAAATTGTGAATAAGTAAATTACATTTGCATCCTTTTTACAAAGCCATAATTGGGTAAGACTTCATTTGAAAGAACCAGTACAAATAGCTCTTTTTCCCCCCCATGTCATGCTCACTATTCAAAATCACAAGTTTTACACATATTTGTCGGAAAGCCAGTGCGCATTCAGATAATAAAAGTTCAGGAAATAAGCATCTCCCAGCTTGATTTCTCAATGGCTGTGATCTGAGCTGAATAGCAAATGACCCATTTCAGTAAGCCTGTTGCCACTGACAGACTGACAAGGTGGTAAATATTATTGCTAATGCAGCATGCTATGGTCATACTAGGAGGACAGCAACACTGAGAAGCATGAATACAATGTACAAACTGTCTGGTAAATGGCCAAGGGGTAATCTTAGTCCTGAAATCAACTGTGTTTTAAAAAAAAAAGAAGAAAGGAAAAAAGAAAAAGGAGAACATGCCTGGCTTTGCAAGACCCTGAGTATTGTAGGAATCTGGGATCCCTGCACTGACCTTTTCAGACAAGCATGATAAGGAAAGAAGCACTTGAGTTTCTATATGAAAGTACTACAGAAGTACAAATGAGGGTACTGCACTGACCTCCTTCTCCCAGCCAACTTCTCATGGGGAGAGAATTTCTGTCGCCAAAGATAAATCACTTCCAACACTTGCACAAAACATGCAACTTCTTTTCTCTCATTACCACCGAATACCTATTTCCCTGATATTTGTAAAAGGCTTTGTAAGTGACTCTCCAGCACTTTATTTTTCTTTCAACATTATTTTAAAAGAAAGTGAAACCATTGTTTAAAAAGATAAATTTCAAAGGTCTGATTTTCTTTTCACCTTTTTTTTTGACCACTCAGCAAAATACAATAAAAACAATCTTAGGGAGAGAAGCTGTTAGGGCTGATTTTCAAAACTTGTGGTAGGAAAAGACTGCTGAGTGCATAACAGGTAGGCATATATTTTTTCAACCTACTAATGTGCTTCTGTGCATCCAAATTTGGGTAGCAAGCTCTCTGAGGCTGGGTAATGAGCCATCACTGGGCAGACACTGGTTACACTACTTACCATGATTTTTACAGTAAAAAGCAAGATGTAAGTAAGGACTTTCTCCTCCTAAGTGAGTGCTTTTCCTCCTGCTAGATTCAGATACTAGTCATGGTGATACACTTATTCATAACCTTCAGTCTCAATAACCATAAATTGTTGTACCTGGGCATGAAAGCTCTACCTTAAAGTCATAGCCAGCTCAGCAGCAAGAGTGGCAGTGATCCCCTTAACCACTACTATGTCTTCATTCCCATGTCAAACCCAAGGCTTCCCTCTTGTTTCCAGCACGGAAGGCTCAAGCAATGCCCACCACCCCGTTACCCCTGTCACATCACAGCTTTGCTCTGCTGAGACAGTGCAGGCATAAGCCCTGTCTTTCACAGAATCATAGAAAGGTGTCTTGGGTTCAGCTGTAATAGTAAGTTTCCTTCCGAGTAGTTGGTGCAGTACTGTGTTTTGGCTTTAGTCTGAGAACAGCACTGATAACACACTGATGTTTTGATTGCTGCTCAGTAATGTGTGCTCCAGTCTAGGACTGCTCAGTCTCATGCTCTGCCAGTAAGGAGAGGCAAGGGAAGCAGGGAAGAAGCAGAGACAGAACACCTGACCCAAACTAGCCTAAGAGATATTCCATACCACAGCACGTCATGCCCAGTATATAAACTGGGAAGAGTTGGCCATAAGGGCCAGATTGTTGTGGAAGGACGGGCTGGGCATCTGTCAGAGGGTGGTGAGCAATTTTATTGTGCATCACTTGTGTTTTCTGAGCTTTCCTTTCTTCTCTTGTTGCTTCTTATTATTGTTGTTATTGTTATTGTTGGTATTCTGTTTATTACCACTGTATTTTACTTTAATTATTAAACTGTTCTTATCTCAACCTATAGGTTTTATATTCTTTAGATTCTTCTCCTTATCCCAGCTGGTGCTGTTACCGGCTGAGCTTAAACAACAGTGTGGCATGGAGGGTTGAGATAATGACAGATCTGACCAGAGTGTGTCAAAACAAATTTATTACAAACCTCCACTCTTCTGAATGAATAGTCATGTGTCACAATGTTAATTTATTTGCTCTCAGAGTTGCTGTGTTTGGTCTCAAAGTGGCCTTATGCCGCATCTTGCTTCCAGTATGCATTCCCTGTTTTGGTGTTTATCACCCTTGGGGCCTGGGCTAAGGTTCTCGTTTTGTTTTACTTTATAGTGGTGGCTTGTGACACAATGGACTTGCTGGTCATGAAATTGATCTGGTCTGTGTTCTCAGCATTGCCATAACCTCTATACATAGGTAGCCATCTAATGGGAGTTATTAATAATCATCTCTCTTGCTTTATCTCCTTGAAGAGCCAACCAATGGATATTCCCCCGTCTCTCCCAGACCAGGCTATTTACAGCACCATTTGACAATTCTGAAAATTTTTAATACTCTTCAGATGCTGAAACCAGCCTGGCCCTATTGCTAGAAGTTGGTATGTTGTTGAATATGCTGTCCTTAGGGTTAAACAGCTTCATGTGTCAACTCCAACCCACAGGAGAAGCACAGCAACTTGAAGGAGAAAAAGAGGGACACAAACTCCATTGACAAGGAGTTTGGCTACTTCAATCCCTGTAACACGTGCTACAGCTGTTCACTTCCCAGTAGCAAGAACTATGGCTACTCAAACCCCTGTGACAAGCACTGGAGTCACATCAGTCTCCGCAACAAGCACTGTGACTACTCAAACTCCAGTGACCAGGACCGTATCTACTCAAACTCTGGAAATAGGCATCCAAGTTAGCTTTATGCCGAGAACAAGAACTGCAGCCACCCAAACTCCAGCTCAGGTAAGGGAGATGTTCAAACTTTGGTAACAAGCACTGCAGATGTTTCAATTCCTGTGACCAGTACTGCAACTACTCATTAATTCTTTGGGTTGGAGGGGGCCTTAAAGGTCATCCAGTTCCAGACCCCTGTCCAGGAAGGGACACCTTCCACTACACCACATTGCTCCAAGCCCGTCCAACCTGGCCTTGAACACTGACAGGGATGGGTTAGCCACAGCTTCTTTGGGTGTCATGGTTTAAGCTTAGTCATAAATTAGAAAAGCATGTAGCCTGCTTGTTCCCCCCCGCCATAACCTGTCCTCCCGCCCCCACCCCTCCTCACTCCAGGAGGGATGGGGAGGAGAATCGAAAGAATGTAACTCCCATGGGTTGAGATAAGAACAGTCCAGTAACTAAGG
>WYDI02033267.1:0-15759 GCA_009867235.2 Psittacus erithacus | reverse complement strand
ATCAACCGAACCACACAGCTTGGTGTCATCAGCAAACTTGCTGAGGGCGCACTCAATCCCACTGTCCATGTCACCGAGAAATATATTGAACAAGACGGGTCCCGACACTGATCCCTGAAGGGCACCACTAGTTAGTGGTCTCCAGAAGGACATTGAGCCATTGGCCACAACTCTTTGCGTGTGGCCATGCAGCCATTTCTTTATCCACTGAGTGATCCATCTATCAAATTGATGTCTCCAATTTAGAGACAAGGAATCCGTGCGGGACAGTGTTGTACACTTAGCTTAACATGACTTTTGTGGTCATTGTCTTCAGGGTGCTTCTAAGTGCTTTTGACAGCACAGGTTAAGTTCCCTTCTGATCTGTGCTGACATGACAAATCTGGGGAGGATTTCCTGTTGCTGTAAGTCTGAATAACTCCAGTCAGAATAGTTTGAATAGAGGGATGTCAGTGTACACAGTGTCTGTGGGATATTTTCAGTGTATTTTCTCATCCCACATTTTGTTTCTAGGTGCCAATAATCGATGTTATATTGCTAAATATTTTTTTAGAAAGCAGTTTCATTTCTGCATTTTCTTTGAGACTATTTTTAAAGAAGGTTGGCAACCTGATTGAAAATTCATTAAAACAGGAGAAAAGAAAAAGAGAATGTATTCTTTTAACAAGTTAGAGGGTTGAGTCTCCAGAATGATACACAACTTATTGGTTTTTCTGATATAATTCATTGGACCACCTGCTGCTTGAGGGCATCTGCTAAGCTATATAGTTGAACTAACTTCGATCATGCAAAAGAGAGATTGGACTGTGCACTTTCCTCCAGTGACTGGAAAATGGTTACCAAGTGGGAGAGAATTGGCATATGTGATCTGTTTCTACTGTGCTGCTTCACTAGGTACTGATAATTCAGCAATCTGACAGGCTATGGCTTGGGAGAACAGCAGAGTCATCTTAGATTATCTCTTTTTATCTTAAAATGCAACTAGAGGAAATACAAGAAATTGTGACTGAAATGAAAATAAAATAAAATAAATAAAAGCATAAATGATATCACTCTCCTAAAATGAAAGACTCTCATCTTTTCATTGTGTTTAATTTGTGAAGCATGAGATGAGAAACCTGGAGCTGCCAAGTTAGTTCAGGAAAGAAGTGGAAAAATTAATTGAGAATTTCAGAAGGTTTTTTTCTTGTAATACAAAATGACATTTTAAAAAACAGCCACAACCGAAGCATCATTTTATGTGATGTGCAGCCATTGCTGGGACTGGAACTGGAATTTGAGTTCTTTTGATTCATTGTTCTCCAAGTACCAGGGAGCCCTATAGGAACACTGTAGAGGACAGTGTGAAAGCTAAAGTGGTATTATCTTAGCTGACAAATTGAACTTTGAAAAGACAAACTATTTATAGCACAGGGGTCATTTGTCTGTACTGAGTGATTATGGCAGAGGCAGGAGACAGCTGACGGCAATAGGAAATAATCAACCAATTCCTTTAACAACTGGTTGTTGTGTATTTACTTTGGCATGCACATATATATACACATGTAAGCGTACACTGCAGTATTTCAAAATGTATGTATGTATGTATCTGTGTGTCTGTGCTTATCACTGTCATTCTGTGAAATCAGTCCTTTCATGAAATAATTAAAGGTTTCAGGCATTTTTGTCAACTGACTGGTATTACAGGTGTTCTGGGTTATATGCCTGTTTCACTTGGTTTTATAAACTGACAGAAGGTGAATCCTGGAATTATCCATGTGCTTTCACACTGTGGTTATGTGGGAAATAGCGTCTCTAGCCACTTCTACTATTCAGGGAATTAATAAACAACAGCAGTGATACAAAGCAAAAGAGCAGTCATGCATTTTTCCTTTTGAAAATTTCCTAGCATTGTGCTTTGGAACATATCGTTTCCTCAGAAATGTCTGTTCCTAGGAAATGTCATTTGGAAATTTCCTAGGACTGCGACAACATGCTCTTTTGTTGACTCTCCTTCTGGGAACTTTCTTACACTCAAAATTTGTCCAAGTTGGTTGTCTTCTTTTAATATCTGTATTCTTGATAGGCTATTTCTTTCAATTTGTTCATTGCAGTGTGAAAGAGAAACTGTTCTTTAGGTGGGAGTCTCTTCTGTTTGGCTTCCACACATTACCAAAATCATGCTTATATCCAGAGATACAAGGAGGTTATTCAGGAGATTAGTGAATTTATTTCAGTTTCAGATAATCAGGACACATTAGGATTCAAAAAATTCCAGGAAGGACTGGCACATGATTCCAGACTCCTCCTCTTCTGGTACTGGCTGTGGTGGAGAAGGATGCTAGAAATTGCTTCAGTGTTAGCAATTTGGGAGAGGGTAAGACTGACCCAGAGAAAACCAACTCACTTTGTCGTTTCCAGGCATATGGCAGGGTCTCAGGGCGTATCTGAAGCTGCTTCTATGATTTCATTTCTTGCCCATAACCATAAAAAAACCCAAACAAGCAAAGAAAAAGAATCATAAAGACAGAAAGCCTCAGCAATCTCCATTGCGGTTGGTGGACCTGTCACTGAATCTGCATCTGTTTCCCTTCCCCGCCTGTCCCAAATAGATCATTCCTCATTTTGGCAGGCAATGAGTACTTTGCCATAACAGTGGCACTCTTGAGAGCTTTTGCAGCTGGGATTGCTCTCCTGGACCATGGTCTCCACCTGACGATGCTCATTGATGGGGGCCAGCACATCATCAGTTGCTCTTGTGGTTATTCATTCATGTGCTGTAGGGTTCCGTTTATCACATCATTAGAGAAGCTTGTGATGTCTCATTTGATATAAAAAGCCAAGCAAATCAAAAGAGTAAATGCTGAATCGTTAATAAAGAGATGGAGAAGAAATAAATCATAGAAGAATTTACTTTTTATTTAATGTTGTTTGGTCATATACACATTCAGTTTCCACCCTTCTTCCCCCCATCTCTGAGCCCCTGTTAGGATTTCTTTTGAAAGCATTTATTTTATAACACAAAACAACAATAAAAATCACTTTCTGAAATAGTTTCAATTTTGAAAATAAATGTTAGCTCTGTGATGTGTATTGTTTTCTAGCTTTAGGTAAAAATATGAGTATACAGTTTTAAAAATAAATGTAATAGAAACATTGTTTTACTTGTTCTTGGTCCAAAAGGAACCAGGTTTAGGTGTTTCTCACAGTATCTACGCATGATAGCTGATAATTTTCTGAAATAATTGAAAATTTTAGCCATATCTGGGACTGAAGCAGTCATTTTGTGAAATGCCTGAATATTTTAGATATTTTGTAAAATGACTAGTATACTGTATGGTTACAACATATACACATGCAGGTTTATGAGGAAAAAAGGAGGATAGATGGTTTCAGTTCTATGATTACTCATTTTCTCCCCAGCTTGCCATTGATGGCCAGGTATTGGTGGCCAGGACTACTTTTCAGTGCTATGCTTTACAAGGGTTTTCTTTGGCTTTTAGAACATAAAGCTGCCACTGTTTGTGAGTCTTGGGATAAGTGACTGTGTTGTGTCTCCTGTGGTATAGGGACTGGGATACATGTGGTTTTTTGCATCTTGCTGTTTGTGTGAGGTACAAACACGTACTTCACTTTTACTTCTGCTTATTTCAGACATACCTCTGTCTCTCTCCTCTGCAGCTATTTTAGCACAATGTGCTACACAGATTATTGCTGAGTAAAAGTAAAGATGTCATTATACAGAAGCAAATGAAAAAACTGTGGGATTTGGATCTGGCTCAGTATGAATTGTTTCAAAATACTCTGTTTCAAGGGGTAACATGTCCATAGGCAATCATAAAGGTAGAGAATTTGGGCATATTTCACCATAAGCCTAATCCATCCTAGCCCAGGGAGAGATGCTCTTTTATTTATTTTAAATTTGTAAGTTAAGAAAATTAATATTTTGACATATCTATCCCCATATCAAAGTTCTCTGATTTTAGTTTACTTCAACTGTTTTCTCATGTATCTTGGGATGTATGGGAAATTCAGTTAATTTATCAATAATTATTTTCCAGACTGAAGTTCTTTTACCTTAGTCTTGTTCTAGTATTGGGCATCCCTCTATTGCAAATTTTAGCCAGATGATATAAGTTTGAGATACAGACTTAGTAAGTCTTCTGGTTGTATTGATTTTTGCATGAATTTGAAATGCAAACTCAATATCTTTCTAGTCCAAATAACAGAAGTCATTATTCTATTTAATGTGCTGCAGAAAGGAAGAAGGAACCACAGTTGGTAGCACCTAGAAAATATAATGTATTCCAGGTAATCAATTCATGCTTCATTCGCTCTTTCCAGCCAGTTAATGAATAAAGGTGCCTGTTTGCAAGCTTTTTGCTGAAGCTGATTAATTATCTCCACAAAATTTGCTTTATTCATGTAGCGATCATCTGAGGTTAAACAAATCCCTAAGTATCTGATGTACTTGTAGTCATTAAGAGAAGAGTCCATTAAGAGAAGAGATCTAATATCCATCTATCCACCCACTCATCCACCCATTTCTAAAAATTTCTGGTATTATTATTGGCAGTATTTGGACTAGAAGTAATTGCAAGGTAAGATAAAACTGAGGAAAAAAAAAAATCACCAAAATAGGATAAGTTAGGAAGTTATAATCGCTATACATTGTTACATTGGTGTCTGACTCCTGATACAGCACTGAGACTACCTAAGACAGATCTACAAAGTCATGTAGGGTTGTAACTGATATTTATTTAAGTGGAAGTAGAAAAATCTAAATAACATTCTGGATGGGAACTTTGGACCTTAAACTATTTTGAGTTTGGACAATCCTTCCTGTGTTTGGTATAAAAATGTTGTCCTGGCGGAAATGCTTGTGTTCCTCTGTTAGTTATGATATTGCTGTGGTAACACAGACACTTAATGTTAAATTAAGCAAGATGCATTTGCGCTCCTTTTAGAGCCATCCAGTATACAGATACCCAGACTCCTCAAATCTAACCTTTGATGACTTTAGGAGCCCTGCTAAAACCACCCTAGGTTTTGGTTATAGTCAGTAGAAAGGCTATAAGGCAGATCTCGCCCATCAGAGGTTCAAATTGCACTTTTAAATTGCTGTTGGCTGCAGTGGGATCCTGAGGGGAATGCCTCATCTGAGTGTAAGAAGTTTGGAATCTGGCCTGAATTATGATTTGTATAATCAGCTAACGGCTAACATGTCTGTCTAGAGAGGTGGTTAAATCCCATCTAAGCCAAAACAGTGCAAAATTATAATCAGCTTTTCAGAAGAGGGTGGTCCTTATTACAACATTATTAAAATGCTTTCTGATAACGTATTTCTATGCTAACTGGATGGCTTTCTTATGATAGAAAGTTAGTATCTAAGAATGTGACTCCGTGGGACTCGGCTTGAACATACATGTTTCTATCAAAACACACAGTCTGCACTGTGATAATGGTGAGTTTCTAGGCAGGTAAGGGAATGGAGGTGGGTGTAAAATACACACTGTACCTTGTACAGCAAGACAAAAAAGCAATGAAGTAATCATAATTTTAAATATTCTAAGTTTTGGAATGTATCTTCTAGATAATAATATGCTACTAGAAAGTGCTACTTACCTTTCCTGGTAAAATCCAACGACGACATCCAGGCCTCACTGAAATTACCAATAATATTCTCAGTGAACTAATATTTTGTACTATGGTATTTCCAAATGCTCAGCATCACTCGTCTTAATGGCCTTCAATACTTTGATTGAGTTGCCATTGTACTAGACTCAGGCATACTCATTGTCTTTTTAAGTAAGAGGAGTTTTTAATTTAAAGACAAATATTTTCCATCAAATTTGAAATAAGGGTCATTGATTTTTCTTCTGTTAGGCTTTGATAAAGAAAAATCTGTAGACAAAGGTTGTGTACTATTAACTACAAGTGAAGGGCTAGTTGACCTCAGCTGAGACTTTGATGAGGGTGAGGCTAATGGGAAAAAACCTGATCTCTTCATAATTCACCAAGTGAAGTGCAGTTAGCTAAAAAATCTCATTACCAACCCTATTCTTGGGAATAATAAAAGTATCTGTTAAGTCAATTTTATTAATCTTTTCCTAGGTGTAGCAGAAGCCTCAGTTGTCAGTCACTTATAAACTAGTGTTACTGTCATGTAGATGTCACACAAAGTCACTGGTGATGCTATTCTCAGGTTTCTAGCAAAGGAATAAGTAAATCAATTTTCTCAAAATAAAGAGATGTAATTTAATAGAGGGCATTAAGGATTGCTCTTCAAGGGAAACCTATGAATTAATTTGGAAACTCGCATGTTCTTTGGCCTCTTTGAAAAGTACAATGGGCTTTTACTTTCTTTTTTGGCCATAAAACATTTATCATAGGACTCATTAAAAAATTCTATTAAATTATGTTTCTGTGAGTTGTCTCCCTTATGCACTTGGGAAAAGCTTGAAATGTCTTTTCAATCGAAGGCATTTTTCATTTATATGTGTAATATTTTCTTGCCTGGGGAAACAAATGATGTCGCCATAGAGTGCCTAACTCAGCATGGAAGCATGATCTCTATGTAACCCTGGCATCCAGGTCTTCACTGGAGTGTATACCTCTGATGTCAAATGCAAAAGACAGAACCTATGCTGCTTGAGTGAAATGCCTGGGTCTCCTGCAGGCAGCTATAGGAAAAATATTCTCTGTCGGTCAAATGGAAGCAAATAACAATTCTTGGATGGAGCACAACATACAGAAGTAAGGCAGGACAGGATGGTTGGAGGCTGAGTTCATGGCTGGAACTTATGACAATGTAGCCTGTCTCTATTGATTATTTCTTTACTAGCTAATTAAACACTGTCAAGCACAAACCAGAGCACTACACTCAGTTATCCATGATGCTAAATGGTCCTGGGCCACCCAGTTTTGGCCTGAATCAGCTACTGCTTTTCATAACAATTATATGGTCACAGTTTTTAGAGCAGGGGAAGCAATATTCCCTTCATGGTATGGGTTATTCTGTCATGTTTTGGAAAGTAAGAGAATTTAATGTCAGGGGATTGGCCAGACTTTATTAGATGGCCTCCAGGACCTGTTTTAGTTTAGTGTAGTAGTAACATATACAGCCATTTCAACAAAAACATTGTTGTCTATATCATTTGGGACTAGGACTTCACCTATCAGGTCTGAACTGTCATTCTAACTCACCTGTTGCTTTTTGGCTTTGGCAAGATCACTTTGAATCTCTTTATTAGTTGACTTCCTCTGCAAACTTTTGATAACTGAAACTAATGTATTTCACAGGTATATGTGAAATATATATATATACACACACATGCATGGAGGTATACGTAATTTGGTATGATACTTGAAACACACTGTAATTGTACATACACGCTAACTGTAATTACTGTTTTCTCCAGTTACTTTCAAGCGATAACTCTTTTCTGTTACACACAGATGGGCCCATGGAGCATGATCCAAACTCCATTCATGCTTATCTAGCTTGAACTGTTTTCATGAAATAATTCATTGCACAAGCTTAGTCTCTTAATTCTTATATTTGAAGTGGCCAAAATAATTTTTTTTTATTAATTGAAAATATTTAGCAAAGGTTTCATTTGAACATACGTGAACTTCTAGGTTTACTCCTGAACTGCTCAAGTCACAATTAGCTTTAGAAATTTGACTTGTCTAAATTGGATCATCTGGTCAGTTATGTCACATGGCTTTACTTCTACTTTGTATTTGTATGAATTAACTAAAAAGCAAGTGGAAGGTGTCACTTGTGGCACATGGAGATTTCCAGTAAATTGTGTTCTATATGGATTTTACAATTATTCTTGTTGTATTCACAGTGCCAATATTATTTTAAATAACATCTAGAAAGCAAATACAATCTTGTTAAGATAAATCAGTGATTATTCACAAATAACCTTTTTTTTCACTGCTCTAATGAGGGGGGTGAAGTCATAAAAATTCCTGCAGAAAAGATGGTATCACTTCTTGTTCTGTTCACAGTGTCCTCCACTATTCCCTAAGGGGAATGGTAAAGTTGCTTAAACTCTCTCAAAGAGCAATAGAGGGGATCACACTTTTAAAACATAGCCTAGGGAAATACAACAGCACATAAATTCTTTTGGAAATTGCTTGTCAGGTTCATTTGGAATAGTAAAAGCCAGAATGTACTTCCAGCTAATAACTGTTTCTGAGTGGGAGGGTTGTGTGAGCTCTGGGGAAAAACAAAAGATTTGAGTACAAGTAGTGAACTTGTTTCTGGAATGCTTTGGAAAACAGAAAATTTGTGATACTTTTTACCCCCACCTACATTTTTAAAATCTGCTGCAGCACTGGTTGAACTCACAGGGGGCTTTGCTGTTGCATTAGAAGTGTACGGGATCAGGCCCATAGTCTCCTCACAGTGAACAACATTAAAAAAATATGATTTTTCAATTAGAGAGGTGTGTGGTGTCTTATAACTGGTTGCTTAAGTATTGTATCTATGCAAATCACACTAAGAAGTAATGTAATGTAATTATCAATATGCAAGATCTATTGACCTGGTATTAAAAGCAAAGCAAAATAAATACACTTGTGATTTGCAATAAATAGAGTTAAATGATTCCTTAATGGGGACTGATCCTCTTTCGGTGTCCAGTGAATTCAATAGACACCTACAGTGATTTCACTGAGCTTTGGTGGATGGTATTCATTAGTCTAAATGTAGATGCCTGCATTTGAGCTATAGCTTACCCTAGCTGTAGAGCCGAGAGGGGTAGAGGCGGGGAAGAGAAGTAGCTTGTTTTAGGGTGCAGTTAATTTCATCCTAATGTAGATGTTTGAAAGGGATTTTGTGAATTCTGTCTTAAAACTACCCACTTGTCTCCACTGGAGCCAGAGTGACCAGCTGAGATGGAGATGAACCCCACTCCTGCTGAGTGAAAAAGTTAGCATTTGCTGTTCATAGAATCATAGAATAGTTAGGGTTGGAAAGGACCTTAAGATCACTTAGTTCCAACCCCTCTGCCATGGGCAGGGACACCTCCCGCTAAACCACGTCACGCAAAGCTCTGTCCAACCTGGCCTTGAACACCGCCAGGGATGGAGCATTCACAGCTTCCCTGGGCAACCCATTCCAGTGCCTCACCACACTCATAGTAAAGAACTTTTTCCTTGTATCTAACCTGAACTCCCCCTGTTTAAGTTTGAATACCTTACCCCTTGTCCTATCACTGAAGTCCCTAATGAAGAGTCCCTTCCCAGCATCTTTATAGGCCCCCTTCAGATACTGGAAGGCTGCTATGAGGTCTGTTTATACAAACTGCTCTTTGCTTGAGTTGTGATATGATCCCACCAGCTGGAGACTCTTCTCCTCTCCCAGTGTTTGCACAAAGTGCCTTTAGTGCCCCTGCAGTGTATATAAGGCAAACTAATGCAAACGGACAATTTTCTTCTGCCAAAAGCACACCAGTCTGTGGTAAATGATGCTTGGATCGCAAAGAAGGATTTGCAAAAGTTCAGCTGAAAAACTAAAGCAGTTTTTGAAAGAGTAAAAATACTTCAACACTGAAAAAAGATTGTGATTTTCCATTTCAAAGTGACATTTCAGTTGAAAAAGTAGCAAACTTTGATCATTTGAATTTACTTCAAATCAGAGTAAAGCACCAACCCAAACCAAAGGGTATGTGTTATCTGAAATATAATTTTCTGAACTTTTTTAAACATTATGTTTTTATGACATGACATTTTGTATTTCATGGGTCTTTTTTCTACTTTATTTTACTCCTAAAACAAAACAAAACACCCCAGATCTATTTCCTCAGTGCACACTAATGTGTGTTAGACTCTAACAGGTTGCTTTTCTAAAGTTCGCATACTCGTAAAGCCTATGATGGGTTTTCTATATCTCTGTCTTTCAACACTTGTGTAGTCTTTGCCTAGGGGCAGGTTTTCACTATTGTAGCAAGTGACTACAGCCTCAAATAGCTTTTAACATTATTGCTCTCTGCAGGCTGGTGTAGAGCTGGGGCAAACCTATATAAGTTAAGCTGTCTGAACTTGAACTTGCGTGGCATTCTGAGGTATAAAGTTTTGGGATTTGCAAAAAGCTACTTGGTTCAAGAGGGAACGTTAAACAGCAGTGTGTCTACCCTTAACAGAGTCATATACTGGTAACATTTTAGCTTGGTGGCATTACAATTTAGCCTTTTCCACTACTTATGGCACCCCCCCCCCCCAGTCGTATTGGCAGTCAGGGGAGGCTTCTTATTCTGGAGAGAGGATGAGATCTTGCCTGTTTGCTTTCTGTTCAGTTGTGCTCTGTGGTGCATGCAATGACTCTAACGTATTCACTTATTTAAAGTTCTGAGGGAAGTCCATACATCCTTGAAGACAAGGATTGGTTTTTGTTATGTGTTTGGTTGGGATTTTTCCCCCCACACACACTCTCTTTTTCTCTTTATTCTTTTTCTCTCTTTTTCTTTCTAGAAATAGATCTGTTTTCTGGTGGGCTGAGAACAGCCACTGACTACATTCTTTTGCTGTTGAAAAATGACTGTCAGAAGCGCTTGCTGACATCTAATCAAGGCAGAGATGAGGGATTTCTTAAAAACAGTACTTCTGATGCACGTCAGGTTGCCTTGCTTGGTCAGTTGTTGTCACCTCAGCTCTAGAGAATTTTAATTACTGTAGCTGTTACAAACACATTCCCTTAGGGAAATATCATTTTCTTATATTTGAATTAATTTAGGTGCGTGTAGTTCACCTTCTCCTTAGAGTGGCTTGTCTCATGTTTTGAAATTAGAACTCTCCAAACTTTCTGAATCTGTGAGCAGATGCTACTGGTGGGACTCCCCTGTGTGCCAGTCATATTTTCTCCCCAGAATGGTGTGTGCACACAGGCAGGTTGTGGGCACAGAGCCAAGTATGAGGAGGCTGGATCCAGCCTCAGAAGCGGGCAGCTGAGTGATTCCATTCAGCCAAAGGGAAAGAACCTCTTACTCTGTTGTCATTATTGCTCTTAGACAAACCTCAGTGACCTCAGGGCGCTGGCTTCATGTCAGAAATTTGTAGTGGGAGTTTCACTAAAAATATATAAAATGCAATCTCCTGTTTGCCTGAATTCCTACTTAAAAAGAGAATTTCATCTCCCAAGTTCTCTTTGGCACTTCTGAACAGTTTTAGAAAGTTACTCCAATCACAGATACATTTGAAGTAAATCAGAATTGTGTCCCTGGAGGAGTTACATCAAGTTGTATTGGTGGAAAGCTAATAAGGATGCCTTGATTTAAGCATTTGGATATTTCCCTAACACTTCAGGCCATTTGGCAATAGTGTTTACTCAGATCCAGAAAGAATGAAAACTTGCCTGATACGGAAACATGATTTTTCATTCTAAATGCCTTTCTCTCTTCCACAGCTGTCTCAGAGATGAGTTGCAGATAGATGCCCTCAAAGGATGCTTTTCCAACAACTTCATGTTCTTTAGAAGTTGTAGTAGCTGTCTGGTTATTAAGCTAATGACAATATGGGACTGATTAATTTCTCTTCTGTCATCCTCTACATTACACCTTCTATAATGCTTCTATTATCATGATCAGTATTTTCATCTCGGGGGACAGATGAATTTCTGATATTTATGACTGTTTACTCTGCATGGCTATTTTTTCAGAGCACATAGAACTTCATTTCCATTTTATTCACCTTCTCATACCTTCAAAGCTGTAAGCCATGTTCTATCAACCATAAATGCACTTTATTCCTTGGTGTACATGCTCTGAATTTACAGCAGTTTGGTAGAGACAAGTCTTTTGAGGCATTAATTTTGTAATTCAGTTTATTCTACTTGAATTATGAGCCAAGTAATAAATCTACATTATTTATCTGCACTGGTGATTCCTAGCCGATTGTGTAGGCTATTCTTTGAGGGAGCTGTCTTTAATGCAGTTCGTATTAAAAGACATTACGAAGTTTTTCCTTTTCCTGTTTGCAGGGCTTATGTTTTTTGAGAGGTCTTGTCAGCCTTTCAACTGTACATATTCCAGCAGTGTCTTCAAAGCTGTCTAAGCAACTTTTTCATATGCAGTGTGTACCTTCTTGAGATGGATAGAAATCTCACTGGAGGTTAGGCTTTTCTTGACCTGACCTTCCCACAGAAGGGAGGAACACCAAATAGGTTGGTTTACCTAATTATTATTACAGATAATAGCAGATTTTAATATAAAGACTCAGGATTTTGTGCCGTTTTTACATCAGTCTCCATGAAGAAGATTAAACATAATGAAATGGCTAGGTAATTAATGTAGTAGCTAAGGGGAAGAACTTTTATGGGAATGAAAAAGGAAACTCAAGTTAGATATTTCTAGATCAGTTGTTCTTGATGAAATCCTCTGTGTAAGACTTAATGAAGTGACTGTACTTCTCTGACCTCTGAGAACTACTCGACAATGGGTAAATGATAAGCCAGTCAGATGACCATCCATTATCAGACAGATGCTGCTGCAACTAATAAAGCTAGGAATCTAAGATATAACCATATGATAAGAACCAGGTCAGAAAATTATGTTGGACAAGACTAATTTACACATATAATTAGGAAAAAAATTGTTCCAGGAAAGTAGAAGATGTTGTATAGCTTAACTCTCATAAAACACTGCTCTTGTCTAATAGGGCGCTCACATTAATAAACTGGGTTTATAAGCCTGTCATAACCTGAGTGCAAAACTGCTGGGGAAAAAATTATGAAGGGATTAAAGGCCCATTCTCAAAGTGAAAGGAGTGCCTGCTGTAGGGATTCTCCTGGCTTGCAGTGTATGGAATAGTTTCATTAATCACCTTGGAGGGAGTACAGCTGTAATATCTGTAGACAATACCAACCTAGAAGGGAACTGAAAGCTCTCAGGAGAAAAAAACTGAAAGACCAGAAACAAGATTAAAAAAGATTCAAGGTTGTCTTGACAAGCTGAAGAAAAGATCTGGGGGAAAATAGCAGACAACTCGGCAAGAAGAGGTGCAGAACACTAACCTGAGGAATAATTAATTGCATACATATAAGAAAGAGAGAGCTCTTGGCAAAGCAGAAGTTACACAGACACCACTGAATCACTAACTGAATGTAAGTGAAGAATCCCATGCTGTGAAAAGTAAACAGCATACTAGGGTATATGGCAGATGTGCTGTAAGTTTTTTTCCCTATGCTTTACTCAGCATTCATAAGACCTTGTCCTGTTCCCAGTTTTGGGCAGTGCACTGTAACAGATGGACCAATTGGAGGGAGCCCAGCAGAGAGTACAGATAATCCACAGATGACCTTTAAGGTGAGAGTGGAGGAATTTGTTTTGCTTAGCCTAAAGGTGAGAAGACTGAGGAGGACATGGCCGCAGTTCTATAAAGGATTTCCAGCACGAGGAAAGAAATAATCAGTTCCCTCTGTCTACAGACATGACAGGAAATAACAGCTTAAAATGCAGCATGGGTTATTTAGGTAAGATATTAGGGAAAAGCATGTCACTGTAATGATAGAAAAAGTCTCTGTGTGGACAGATTTAGATATAACAGATTCTGACTTTGGGCAAATGTTGGATAAGGCAAAATTCTAAGCCAGAGATATGTTCCTTTCTGGTGAAAGTGTTACTGTAGCAAATGAGGTTTGAAGTAACTTGCTGTCCCAGAAGTCACACACTTGAAATGAGGTACAAAATAAGATGTGAGCTAAAAAAGTTGAAAAGCACTGGACCAGTTGATGGCAAGGATCCTTTCATGGTTCTTTTTTTCTGACATTAGGGTACGTCTTTGAATAACTTATTTGGGGTTGTCTCAGAAAGTGCCAGCTGAAAGACTACGCAGGCATACTTTCCTTTTTGGCTTCACATTCTTTTTTGCTGAGAAAAAGGGAGGCTAGAGTAGAATATTCATTGTTTCCCTCACTTTAGGCTGCATTAATTAGGCTCTTCTTTAATTTGCTGACCAGATTCAAGCCCCAGTGTTTAGACTCTTACAGTTTTGATATTTTTCTTTTCAGAGCATGACTATAAGTATGTTGTTTCTAAGACTCATAGATTTCAGAAATCATTTGGTGCTTCCTGCTCAAAACCCTGCCACTTTACACACAACTAAATCCTGACTGTTTGAGCCCAAGGATAAGAAGTGTAGTCCACAGAATTTTGTAAGAAAGTCAATTTAGGTTAGCTACAATAAAAGTTTAGAGAAAATGTTGACTAATATGTTATTGTTGGGTTATAGCTATTATGATGATATAAAACTTTTGTGCTTAATGCAAATTTTGGTAATTTTCTCAGGTTTCTTTTAAAGAAAATTAATTTAATTGGTCTTCTAAATATACTGATTTCTGTAGAGTTGTGTTGGAGGAGTACACAAACTGCAGCAAATACTTTAAGTTGCATATAGTGAAGAAACAATAAGTCACATTTTCCTGTTTGCTAAAACATTATTTTATGCCAGACAACATAGGTGAGCATAATGAATGAAGGATGCTTCTTTAATGAAATTGGAACAAATTTTAATAGAATAAGTCTTTGTAAATCTTTTTGCAGATAGTACAGGGCAGAATGGTACATGCATGAGCAGAGTGTAATAAAACAGCTCTTGGAAAATCATCAAAATCTGAAGCTAGTTCTAATGACGAGCAAGAACCTGGCCTAAGAAGAGATCGTGTAATAGTGACTAACTAGCAGGCCAAATATTTCCTTTAAGTTCATGATTTTTTTCTGCTTTCATGTGTCTTTCCATGTCCCCATCCCTCTCCTGCTCCCCAGATGTAGCTTAAGTTATAAAAAGTTCATATGAAAAAACTTGATCTTTTATTCATATAAATTAAGATGAATAGCTTTTATATGCTTTAAATAAGTCACTGGTAATCAGTTTGTAGTCACTCATATTGGTTTAACATGGGCATGCAACTGTTCAGCTTGTTCCTACATCTGTTTCAGCAATTTAGGGAGAACATCTTTTTGTACTGTATGTGAAAGTCATTTCCTATAAACAGAATGAGCCTTGAGCTCTCTATTAAGGGACATTCATTTGGAGAAGAAAGGAGAAAAGACATAATGACTATTCACTTGTTTCATGGCGTGTTGATGAGGAGTCTTATTTCCAAGGTCATAACTCAGAGAAGCATAAAAACAGCCTAGGATGATTCACTTAGATTTTACTCACTAGATTGCTCACTTTCTCCCAGATAAAATCAGACCTTTTCTTCCCGAAGCCCCCAAGGGCAGCATCCATACAATTAAGAGTAGGTTTATCAGAAAATGCCACTGGTCCTAATCTATGTTTTACTTTTCCAATGGGTTCTCCAAAACATGATGTTCCATGTCCTTTCTGAAACCTGAAAGCTGTAACTCCACTATACACTTACTCGCTGCCTAGAAATTGAATTTTTGAGAATGTTCCCACTGTGGTGTAGACTTTCATTAAGCTGAATGGACAAGTAAAGTTTAGGCTGAACGAACAAGTAAAATGGGCTTGTGCTAATATGGCACTATGGAATTAGCTTTAATTGAAAAAGCTGTTACAATCAGAGCAGTTCATGTTATATTTCTGTATGGAAAAAGATCTCTTTACCATTTTCTCTTATTCAACTTTTATACAGCTGTAAGCATGAAAAACCCCCTGTGCAACAGGCAGGTGATTATTAGCTCCAGTTTAAAGAACTTCCCTAATAAAAAATGTATTTACAGTTGGCAAATCCTCAACATAAAAAGGACATGGAACTGTTGGAACAAGTTCAGAGGAGGGCCATGAGGATGATCAGGGGGCTGGAGC
>WYDI02033266.1:0-20576 GCA_009867235.2 Psittacus erithacus | reverse complement strand
AGTCCCCGCCCGCCTCGCCCCCAGCGCAGCGCAGCGCAGCGCAGCGCAGCGCTCTCCTGCGTGCAGCCGCCGCGCACAGCAGGCAGCCGCCGCCGTCCTAGCACCATGGTAAGGGGGGAGCGGCGCGGCCGAGAAGGGAGGGCGGCTGCGGTGGCCCGCGGGGAAAGGGGCAGTGAGGCCCACTAGGGCACGGGGCCGAGCTGAGCAGGCCCGGCCCGGACCGGCTAAGCGTGATGCGGCCCCGGGGCCTCTCGGCGGCCATTTTAGTCTAAATTTAGCCGGGTGCGGGGAGAAGGGGCGGTGGGAGCGGCCGAGGGGCAGGAGCGGGTGGCGGGGCGGACCGCGGCGGGGCTGGGGCTGGGGCCCGGGCCCGGCGGTTGGGGTTGGCGGCGGGGCCGGGGCCGGGCGGGCGGCGCAGCGCTCCCTGCGGCATGGCTCGGGCGTGCGAATATCCTGGCGGCGGTGTGAGGGGCGGATGCGGGGAGAGGGGCTCCTGGCAGCCCCTGCTGCAGCCCGGGCCCGAGGGGTTGGTGCCCCGGCTGGCGGGAGATCGGAGAGGCCGGGAGCGATCGTGTGGGAGCGCTGCGGGAGGAGCGAGGGCGGCCGGGAGCAGGGCTGGCAGGCGGTGGGACGCCCGTTCCCCACGAACAAAGCCGGGAAGGGGGCAGCAGGCTTCCCCGGGCACAAAGCCGCGGCTGCCAGCGAGCCGTGCACCTGCCTCCCGAGCAGCCTGCCCGGGCAGCGCCCGCCTCTTCGGATGTAATTGTTGGACCGAGAGCAAGCGCGCTGCGGATGGGCTCAGCTCGGCTTGCTCGCTGTGGATGGGCTCAGCTCGGCTCGCTCGCTGTAGGGCTTGCTAAACTGCGGTCTATGTGCCGGGATCTGCCCGCTTGCCCTGTCAGTGTTTTGTTTCCTTTCTGCTTTAGGCTCGGGTTTTGAACTGCTTGCCAGCCTTACGGGGAACTGAGCACACTGTAACTGGTGTTTTTTGTGTGAAGGAAAAGCAATTAAGTAATGCTGGTGCAGTAGTGCAAAGTAAAATTCAGGAGTTTTTAAAGCGCGATGTTGAAGCTGACACAATGCAGAAAACATTTCTGCTGCTTGTAGAGCCTTGCCTCACCCAGCAAAATGACAGTGCTGGATGTGAGCTGCTGCTGTGGCGTTTGTTCTGCCAAAAAAACCCCAACCCAACTGAACAAAAAGCCACCCCCCATCCCAACCCAAAACTACAGACTCCTTCCCCTCCTGTCTTCAGTATCCACTCCTCGCCGCTCCCCCTCCCCCATATAAGCCAAATGCTTGATAAGGTAATGGAAAACTGCTTGAGTAGTACAGTTGTGTGCCTAGCTCTATAAAACTGCTATCCAGAATCACGGCTGAAGATGCTGAGATCTGCAACACGAGAGTACAGAATTTACACCTCCTTTATCTCTTCTGCTCCAGTCCTGCAGAGATTGCTAAATCCATAGTGTGTTCAGGTTGAGTGTAATATTTTTGTTCTTATGGGGGCAGGCAGACTTGTTTACTTAGCACTGTGGGCTATCATCTTTTCTAGTGAGCGTTAATTTTTGCTGTTTATGGTATTCCTTTGATCTCATTTTACAGGCTTCTGGAGTAACAGTGAATGATGAAGTCATAAAGGTTTTTAATGACATGAAAGTAAGGAAATCTTCAACCCCAGAAGAGATTAAAAAAAGGAAGAAAGCCGTTCTCTTCTGCTTAAGTGATGACAAAAAACAAATAATTGTAGAGGAGGCAAAGCAGATATTGGTTGGTGACATTGGAGATACGGTGGAGGACCCCTATACAGCCTTTGTGAAGTTACTGCCTTTGAATGATTGCCGATATGCTTTGTATGATGCCACATACGAGACAAAGGAATCTAAGAAGGAAGACCTGGTATTTATATTCTGGTGTGTAAAAGCAAAGGTTGCTGTTAAAATTGAATATTCTGGAGTTAACGCTGGATGACTAAATAACTGCTTTGTTGTGGTCTTCTTTCCTTTAAAGGGCTCCTGAAAGTGCACCTTTAAAAAGCAAGATGATCTACGCAAGCTCTAAAGATGCCATTAAAAAGAAATTTACAGGTATGGATCTGAAAGTGTTTTGTTCATTGATTATAATGCTGTTTAGATGTTGAGGTTCTCACAAGTACGTTGTTGTCCATCTGTCTTCCAGGTATTAAACATGAGTGGCAAGTAAATGGTTTGGATGATATTAAGGACCGTTCAACACTTGGAGAGAAATTGGGAGGCAACGTGGTAGTTTCACTTGAAGGAAAACCCTTATAAAAAGACAAGTGCCATCTGGATCTAAGGAGCTTCCATTTCTGCAGCTCATTCAATTGGAATAGTATTAGTCTCCCCATCCCCTTCCCTCCTCAAAAAATAAGGCCCTTCCCTAATGCCCCTGAAGGAGATGTCATTGTTAAGCAGTCTACCAGTGATTGCCATTAGACTGTTTAATCCTGGTAGTTTTATGTAGGATCCAAGGAATGCTTTCACGTCATACTCTTAGCCAAATCTGACGTCGCAGGCATTCCTTGCAACATGTACAATGAATGTGATAGTTAATGTAAATAGTCCAGCAGACAGCAAAAGGTAAGCTAATGGAATGCCTTGAAAGTATTGTCCACTGGTCGGATGGTAGACTCTATACAGTATTACTTACAGTTGCACTTGATTGCAGTTCCATGAGGCTCTTGTGCATTCATACACCTCACCTGCCTTGACAAGCCTATTTTTGTGACATGGCAGCACACAACACTATGCATTTAAAGCACTTTTTTGTAATATGTTTGACCTGCCCCCCCCCAAAGGAATGCCAATTAAGTTGCTGTAACTGTGTCATCAAATTATTGTAGTACCTCAGTTTCATTCCTGTTACATGCATATCTTTACAAATGAAGTAGCTGTTACGATGCCTTTTTGTTTTCCATTGAATGTACACTACTGAACAGGAGTAGAAGTTATCTGTTTACCATATGAGTCTTGAAACACTAGTTTTGTAAAACATCAGTCGTGGTGGCAATTTCTGTATTAAAAAGAGCCTTAAATGGAACGTTGTTTTTTGAGATCAAAAACTGGCCACGTTGCAATAAAACTTGTGGCTTATTACAGAACGTTGCCTTGTTTTCCTTGGAGAATATAGTTTTTAAGTATGTTTAATTTAAGCATATTTCAAATAACTTCTGTGGAAAATATTGTAAAGGTAAACAGTCATTAATCTCTTCTTGAATAATGCAAGTTTTTCATTCCTAATCGTGATTTAGGTACTGCTTTGCAATACTTTGTGGCTCTGTTCCGATCATTTGGTAAAGGACTTGCTCCTAGTTTACCGTTAAAGAAGCTACCACTACTAGAGACCATTTGTTCCACGAAACACTTGTGTCAGACATGTACGAAGTAATTAGCCACGCAGTGTGTTCCATACCTGAGCGTCTTAAAGTTCTACATGTCAGAGTGAAACCTTGCATGAAATCTTACAGCTCGCCGTCTTTTTTGGGTAAGATGATTTGTAGTGTGAGTTGTACATGGAATATGAAGCCAGTAAATAATCTTCGGCCGTTTTTGAGTGTTGCATTTAAGACGGACTTGGTACAAGAAACAGCCTTAATGAACTGTTCTACTTGTTAGCTTCTATGTAAATAGAACTGGAAAGTGTTTGCCGCTACTGGGGCTTGCATTGAGAACATGATTTGGCTGGGAGCCAAATAATGCGCTCCTTATAGAGAATTTGATCTGCTCTGTGTGAACAATCCTCCGTTAGCCAGAGCTATTTATGGCAAACACATGCTTTTGTATCTTGTCATCATTATCCACAAATGGCAAAACTGGACATGATTCTCCTGGTATGCATAAAGGAGCGCTGTTAGGCAGCCACTGGCAGCTGAACTGTACAGGCTGCTGGGAGGAATGCTCTTTATCATTACCTTATTTTAAAAACTTGGTAGAGTAGAACTGTGGAGCTTTTGAATGCAGGCAGTTTGCATTCAGTCCATTGCCCTTTTTCAGCAAGGAAGCAGATAATAATAAATATCCTCTTTTGTAATAGTTCAGATAACACGGTGGTACTGTGTTCAGTCTCTCTCGTCATGTAGAACTTTTAAGATTTCGCTTCAGGCTTCTGGCTGTCCCTGTAACTTGCACACCTCATTGTGTTAGCTGTTCTATGTAGACTAAAATTTACTAGAATTTAAGTAAAAAGGCATGATGACCACTGACTTACTAAGTGTATTAATGCGTCTTGGTTTTCTACAAAACTCTCCTTTCAGGTACCTTTTAAGGTTGAGAAGTAACTGATGATATGCATGTTGTCTAGAAAAAAAAAAAAAAATCAAGTTTTTATTCCTAGAAAGTCTATTTCTGATTATTCACGTTGTGTGCAAAGCCCAGTTTAATGTAAAGACCTACGTTGTGCTTTATGTTTGACTTGAGCTGAGTATAATGAAATGATCTTTTAACTGATATTTTCACAAGGTATGCTTTCTTTAAAAAAAGCCAAAACGTAAAATGTTGAATTTTAATAAACCATTTGAATTTCATTTTAGGCAGTAAACTTTTTTAAGGAGTACTGTGTTTAAATTTATTGTTTGTCTCTGCTGCAAACAGTCTGGAAAGATGTCTGTGGCTTCCGAGCTGAATATTCAAGTTTATTTTTTTTAAACTAGCTTAGGTGTATATTCACTCAGTCCAAGTAGATAAAAAATTGAAGCACAAACTGTATTTATGTAAGATTCCTACCAAAACAAGTTGTGGATCCAAACAGATCAGCCTGCCTTCAGTTTGTTCTTGAAATGACTGACTGACTGATGGGAGGTCCAGTTCAGATGGCTTGCTTTAAAAAAACCAACAAAAACCAAACCAATGAAGTGCTACAGAACTGTTACTGTTTGAATTGTAAAACAAATGAGAGACAGCTGGCATCTGTTCCAAAATGGTGTGTCAGCTGTTGTTTTCTGTCATTATGCAAAATGGTGAGGGCCTCACTGTGGTAGAGAAGTGGAGGAAAGTCTTCTCGAGTATCTTCTGTGTATCTCCATGTAGACATGACTTTTGGGTATCTTGGCTGCAGTTATTTTATTGATAAAGAAATGTTAGATGAAACTTTCATGAAGGTAGCTTGTGCGGAAATGGCATTTTTCTTCTTAAAGTGTACTTTAAAACCAGCAGCTGTTTGTTTGATTTGGTAAATCCTGGAAGATGTATAGACATACAGGTTTGATATCTCCAAAAAAGAAAATCGGTCCAAGACCGGGTGAGTAGGTGAGGTTTATGTTTGTGGCGATTTTAGAAATGCAAACCTTTAAACTAATATGGACTCGAGTGTAAGAATCACTCCTAGTCAGATCATTAAATGGATTTTGAGTATGTTCAGTTAAAACCCAAAGTGTTTCTCTAAGTGGGAGAGTCTTTTTCTGTTGTACCATTCCCTCAGAACGAGTGGTGGAATACAGCAGTTGCCACAGTTTGACAATAAGCTTTACTCTTATGCCAATTCCAGTATAAACCAAATTTTCATGTCTGCCTATTTTTTATAAACTTCTGTAAGTTCCCCGTAGTTTGTGGTGGCAAGTTAATGGTTGTAGAGTGAGAACATGGCGCTAATGGTGGATCAAAGATCATCAATGTAGCACCTGTCTATAAGTATTGAATTTCTTTGAAATATTTCTGATTTTGAAAACCTGGTATAAATAAAATTAATTTAAATGTCCTCAGCTGTTGAGTGTGTTTGTGTGCTAGGCAGCACCCCCACCATTCACTTTGCTGTTCTCTTTGGAGTGGGAGCACCCCAGAAACTGGAAGGAGAGGTTGTGGAGTAAATGGGTGGAATATGTGCGCTTTTGTAACGGGTTTCACCTACAGCCTGTTCAGTTCAGTACCCAGCTGTACAAAAAGCCAGCGCTGATGGCTCTGGAGGTGGGTATGAAGAAGTTTTTAGTGGGTTGGCACTAGGTAACCTTTTCCTTGTGTTGGGTCCTAGCTCTCATATGTTGACAAAATGGGATGGGTTGGTTTTTTTTTTAAAGGTAGTAAAAAATACATTTACACTGACAAGTAGTTTTTAATACTCGGGAAGAAAGCTGATAAAGTGTGAAAATGGTGACTCCATGAAGAATGACAAAAAGGTAATCCTCTTGCTGTCAGTGGTATCTCTCTTCTTAGTCTAAAATTTCTTGGATCTAGGAATCAATAGGAAGAGAGTTAATTTTGCAAACAAAGCTGTCAAGAAACAGCTACGTTTGATTCTCTAGAGAAGACAGGCTTTTACACTGTAGAATAACAACCTTTTTAGTGTTTACCTAACATGCTTTCTCTGTGGCTGTAGGGGACATACATGGAAATATACTTTAAAAATGAGTGAAAGGTCTCTGTATGAAATTATTTTAATACAAATTACTGCTTAGTTAAATAATGTTCTTACTATTGTCATATACAGTGCTTGATACCCTGTTGAATTTGGGCATTTCCCTGCATCACCGCCCATGCTGTTTAATCAACAATTACCCTCATACATCTTACTATTTCTTGCATTGCTTATTTCCGCAATCTGCTAATAACATCTGAAAAGAAAAACACAAAACAAACCCTAAAATGGAAATAAAAACCTTTCATAGGACATTCAAATGGGTAACAATTTATGTTATTTACTTTGTAGCATTTTCCTCTTGTATTGCAAGGCATTCAGCAAAAGTGTGTGCTATTTGGAGGTGCTGAACGTAATTTCGACGTTCCCTTTTTCATGTCTGATAGTAGGTTAATATTTCTGTTGTCACCTTCATAGTTACTTAGATTGGAAAAAGAACTTGAAAGTGTCACTGATTGTTAAAGAAAGTTTATAAATGCCAATTCAGAGGATAAAAAAAACCCCACACAAACCTCAATTTCCTGCGGCTAGCTCAATTTTTACTCTTGTGTGAACAGGCTTAGGAATGCGTGTGTAGCTGTAATCATGCCTCTCCTCTTCCATCTCTTTATTTTTAAAAACAGCTGTGTCACTGCAAATCCCCACCAGCTGCCCTCCATCTTCTGTAAAGCATTACAGGCAATCTCCACTTGTACCTTTTAGTATCTTATTTTTCCCTTCTCTTGTTTGTGATTGTAGGGGTTTGATTTAGAAAAACTAAATGCTGTAATATTATGGTCCTCAAAAGCTTTTCTATTATGCAGAAAGTTAAAAGCATCAGTTACACTGGTGAGCACAGCTGCAGGGTATACATTGACTTGAAAAAAGAGATGTGATTTTGAGAACCGGTTTAGAGAGCCTTATTTGTGTCTGCTTCCTCTTAGTGGCAGCACTGCTTTCATCTGTGACCTTCTATTAAGGCTAATGTAAGAGCTAAGCTTTTCTTCCATTTTGGCTGTTTCAACAGCAAATGGAATGTACATGTTGCAAACAAGGTGCAGAGAAGAAGAGGCAGGTTTAGAAGAAGCAGTTTTTCAGAGAGACCTTTGCATCTAGTGGGGAAAAAAAGGTTACAGCAGAGGATTTGTTTCCTTTCAATTTCAGCATGGGCTTGCAGATGTAAAGGCTGAGGTTGTGTTATCTTTTACTTTGCCTGAACATACTAATTCCACAGTCACACTGTCTCAGTGCTTTTAAGTAATGCAATGTGAACATTCAGTTTTGTACCAGTGAAATTTGTTCAATTCCTACAAGCATGAAGCTGTGCTATAATGAGGCTCTAGGATAGAAATACCATACAGGTGATGCACCTAAGATGCCTTTGAACGTCCCTTTAAAAATGTGTATTTTTTGATTACACTGAATACAGTAATTAAGCTATTACATTGGTTGGGAATGAGGATGAAAGGGTGTAGTTGTTAATTAGGTGACTGCAAGTGACAAATATAATTTATGGCCATATTTTAGAGTCTTAGCCCTGTTATTTAAGCATGACTTAATCGATGAAACACTTTCCAGTCCACAGAATTCACTGCCTGCATAAATTCTTTTAAGAAGCAGTAGCATAATTTTAGCTGCTCGTTGACTCTGCTGATGCAGAATCTGTCACCTGAAGGTTTTTATTCTTCTGCGTTGGTGAATTCCCTCTGTTGTGCTGCATTATTTCTCTGCATCCACACTTCAAAATGAGTTCCCAGAACTCTCCTTCCAAGTAACCAGAATTCCTAAACAGTATTTATTCGGCGTGACTAAAGTAGAAAGGCATCTTGTAGAACACCCATAGGAAACAAACGCATGGCATTAGCCTGCATGGCCACCGAAAATGTTTGGTCCTGCGTGCTGTCCATGACTGTTGGGTTATTCTGATGGGAATGTTATCTCATTCAGGTTTGTGTGCAACAGCCCAACCCAGGAGATTTGTGGAAACAGAAAGGAATGCCTTAATGTTGCTTAGATAAAGGCTTTACAAGCTGCCTGCATGCCTTGCTCACTAGTCAGGCTGAGTGTAACAGCTGTCAGGCTCACAGTGAGGATCACTTCTTAAATGTTTTTCTGGAACTGTTCTGAGAAAAACACCTGGCTTTGGTTCTAGCCAGTTTTATAGATTCACTTCAACAGATGCAGTGTTGGGAAGTACCTTCAGGACAAGCTGTATTTAGGCATAAACCCCTTCAAAAATTCTGGTAGTTGCTTTGGTCTCATTACTATTTTAATTGAGTGCCTTTAATTCCATTACAGCTTTAACTGCCTAACTGCCTAGAGTCCGGCATTGCCAATACTATGCTCATAATACAGCATAAACATTTAAAAGTCATCATCATCAAAATTAGTAATACTTTATGGTGATTTTATTTCTATAGCTTGGTCTGAGTTTTGCAATGAGGATGACAAATC
Organism: Psittacus erithacus; assembly: GCA_009867235.2. NCBI lineage: Eukaryota > Metazoa > Chordata > Aves > Psittaciformes > Psittacidae > Psittacus > Psittacus erithacus. Next base: position 11,777 of record WYDI02033266.1, on the reverse strand, counting down.
AAGCAGCTTCCAGAGAGCTCCTGACAGAACACATGCCATAGATCCTCATGGTAGGGTTGAAGAAGTGTTGGAGCATTCACATCGGAGCAGTTTGCTTTGCTTTCTTGCATAGCTGGATGTATTTCCTATTCTGGGACATGTTGAGGTTACTGTGGTATCACTGTCTAAGGCATTTCACCTCTTTTTTCATTCTGAACAGAATGGACAGACTGCAGTTACAGCTTTTTCTTACAGTTATTCAGTCAACCATTTCAGCTATGAATTTTATTTTTTCCTGATTGCCAGAAGGCAAAAGAGAATGCTTCTTATAGCACTGTGCACCATAAGGCCAAAATACAGCACTGGAATTACATGTGGGCATCATAATTGTTTCCAGCTATTGTGGCAGGTACAAAATGTGACCTTGTCAAAGTTGAATTGTGTGCATGTCCTGGTGGGCTCCAGAAAAGAGCTGTGGTGAGAGGCTGAGTGTCTGGCACTCTAGCTCTGTCCCCGCAACATCTCTGTAGCGTCACAAGACTAGGCCTACTCTAGAATTTCTCTTTATGGAACTGTACATTGCTGCTCTGCTCTACTCTACTCCAGAAGTCAGTCTGACTGACAGCTCAAGCCACCTTCAGGAGCACTAGGACTACTGTTGCTGTAATGGTGAAATACACAGTTGAGATATTCCCAGTAGTAGCTTTGTGCGCACCAGATTCAAGAAGCGTGTGGCTCTATGTATTCTGCAGTTACCCTGTGCACAAAGTAATTGTCCACATAAAAATAGATTTAACACGGATAGTAGTTTATAATCTTGCTTTAGCAGCTGTTTTCTTTGGAAAATGGGGTAAGATTTTTCCCAAGGTTTACTAATTAATATCCAGGAAATGGAATAATATACTTTCATGCTTGTGCTTTAAATATTATTTGTCCAGATATTCAAGGAACCTGGAATTAATAACCAGTCTTTCCACTTTTCAGCTAACTGTGGGAAGAGGAGAAGAGTTATTTCTCATTGCATCAGCATCTTACGTTGTGTGCAAATGCTGAGCCTCTTAGTTTCTTCTCAAAGTAGTGTTTGGATCACATTCAGTGGTTGACGGATGAGGACATAGGATTTTTGTAAGTCACATTTTACAGTATTAATATGAACATGCACATGGTTTTGAGCTATGAGATAAAAACTTAAAATCACCAAAGGGCATGTTTTGTGAGGAAAAAAAAAAGTAATTTCAAAAAACTTACATTTTTCTCTCCTAACAAGTTTCTTATGCTGTAAGTTGCCCATGAAAATCTCTTCTTTCTAGTTTATTAGTTACTTGGGTTTGGTGTTTTCACTTTCTCCACAGTGCATTGTGTTTCAGTCTAATATAGACTGGATTAAATTGTTATCAAAGGAAGGATGTATTGTGTATATAAAATATACTGTTACTGTAGGAAAGAGTAAATTGTTTGCTTGACCCAGTTTTATGGAGCTATTTCTTTCTACAGGGATGGGATAATAGTTAAGGAAAAGAGACTAATGGGTTTGCTGAGAGTATTTAGGAGCACTGAATGGGAATGAGATTATTATTGTAGTGCTTAATCCTGAAGTAATCATAGACCATCTCATCAGCCTTGCAGCAGCATTTGAGATGAATATTCTAGCTACTTTATGATATTAGTCTGAGATAATTTGCCATTGTTATAAACTCGGAGCTCTCTGGGTAGAGTATTTATACCTGTGATGAATGTTGTGATGTTTTCACCTGTTATACTTTTAAAAAGATGATTCATAACTAGTGGAAATGTAGGTCTTCAGTGTCTTTTATGGGGCTGAAAAATAAGTGGGGGTTATAGAAGCCACCAGTTTACTTAATCTGTTTCTGGGAATGCTATAATGTTATCAGGCTTGCTTTTCCATCTTTTGGGCAGAGTGTGAAAGAGTACATAGAAAGGGTGTTGGTGGTGCATAGTATCTGTTATCACTGATGTTAATTTAATGGTAGTGAATTTGCAAGCCATGCTGTAAGCAAAATGAATAAAAAATATTCTCAGATCAGAATTTGTCAGTAACTTTTAGTTTCCTTTGAAGAGGTAATTGTCCTTTTGTTTCCTTAACCAGGAAAATGAATTTGAGCCTTTCCCATCCATTTGACTTGCTTTCTGTGTCCCTTCTCCAAAGTGTTTTACCCCCCTCTTGTGTACATGCAGAAATTGCTCACCTGCTGCCTCTAATCCTCACATTTATCTCAGTTACCTCAGTTTCACCTCTGCTCATCACAACTTTTTTCCTCCCTTCTAGCTCCAGTTCTCCTCTGGTCCTGTTCCCTCACATTAGCAGTGTGCTTTAGTCTTTATCATAAACATACAGCAAACAAGAAAAAAACCCAAACACTTTGGATCCATTTACTGGCTTCTCTTGTTAAAAATATGTAACCTTATGAAGAAATTGTTCAAACCTGGCTACAGTTTGCTGAAGTGGCAAACAGTCTGAAGTAATCTCTCAGATGTTTGAACAGTTCCTTTCTGTCCGCAGGATTTAATTCTGAAATCCAGACTCCACCATTTAGATGGGAAATTGCTGTATTGGGGTTTTTTTATGCTTTCCTTGGTGCCGGAAGCCTGAACTGTCCTTTCTTGCAATCATTAAAGCATCTGGTTTCAGCTGTTAACTTCCACAAAAGTGGTAAGTACTTACAGTGTGGGGAGATGCTATGGATGCATGAATTTAGACTATATTGAAAACTGAAGCTGTAGAAATAGTATGAAATAAACTGCGTATCAACATAGAAACCTGAAAGTTAATTGCATGGCTCATAGGTTCACAGTCAAATATACTGCTTCATAGGCAAATCAAGAAAATCTCAGTATTATAAAATGTATAGAAAATTGGTACAAGGATTAAAGGCCATATTACTCTCTTATGTGTTCAAAAAATAAATAAAGGTTCAATAATCATGAAGTACCTTTATGTATAATAGTTGTATGTTCTAATTGTTTTCTTCTGCTCCCTTTTCTGAAACCTTCTATTATGCTTATTGATCTCCTTGGACTTTTCTCTGCAGTCACAAGCATAAGAAACCAACAGCGTTGCAGTGAGGATTTATTTCCTTTTCCTCATCTTAAAAAGAAAGTAAGTCTGATAAAGAGAAATATGAAGTAGGGCCATCTGAGGGTGCTGTTCGACAACACAGTGAAGGCAATCTAATGACACATATGGGATGAGAGGGGGATTTCTCCAGAAGCTGGGCTGAATGCTCCCCCCCTTTTCTACCAGGTATGATGCCCATACCTGCCTGACCAGGCAGTGAATTTAGGAATCTACATTTCTCACTTATTTTGGAAAGGTTATTTTTTAGCCTGCTTAGGAAGTCACAATGCCTGAAATGTTCCAGATGCTTCTGAGAATTGCCTTGGTCTTGGTAATTCAGTAATGGTATGCAGGGTGTCTATGGAGGAACTGAAGTTGGTGTTCATGACAGCCACTGTACTCCTGCATGTTGCTCTGTCCATTTCCAGGCAACACCAGACTACTGCATTGTATACATCCTGTGCAGTAAGTGCAGTGAATGATTCTGACACAGTCAGAGGTATCTGATGGGAAATCTCCGGCAAAAAGCAGGAAAACCCGATGATCACTTTCATCTCAGCTTCTTGTCATGTATGTACTTTAAAGTACTCTGACTCTTATTGCTTTCACTACTGCAGTGGTGAAATTCGGTTCCTCAAATCTCAGCTGCTGATAATGCTGCACAGACATGTAAAGGCATTTTAATATTTAACTTGTAGAGTAACTCCATTTCACTGTATCAGACGTGCATGCCTGACTCCAGCTCATGCTTCCTTTCTTCACTCTTCCTAACAGTACTCTCACCACTCTTCCCCCCTGAAGATCTGTGATATGAATTAGCTGAATTCCTCAGATTCTAAAGTTCTGACTATAAGCTTTTTGGAGACTGGGAGTCCTGCCATGCCGTAGTATTCCCAGGTGTGTAGGCAAGCATGCTCCATGTACAGCACGTCCCAGAGCTCTGAATATCCAAGGGCAGCACTTCTAAAGAGTTTGGGGTTTGCTTTGTTCATTTAGTTGGTGAGACAAACTTTGTTCAACCTCAGCACTCTGTTAGCATTCTAGATGAATTGTATCTAGTGGTGATTTGAGTGGAAAAGTGAATTATGAGTTTACTACAGACAAGTTAGAAAACAAGAGTAATAGGCAAAATGGCTCACCTGACGTGTATTTGGAATTCAGTCAGAGCATGCATAAAATCATAGAATGGTTAGTGTTAGAAAGGACTTTAAGATCGTCTAGTTCCAATCCCCCCACCATGCGCAGGGATGCCTCACACTAAACTATGTCGCCCAAGGCTCTGTCTCTGTTCTGCTGGCCTTGAACACCACCAGGAATGGAGCATTCACAACTTCCCTGGGCAACCCATTCCAGTGCCTCACCACCCTCACAGTAAAGAACTTCTTCCTTAGATCTAACCTGAACTTCCCCTGTTTAAATTTAAACATATTGTCTCTTGTCCTTTCACTGCCGTCCCTGAGGAAGAGTCCCTCTCCAGCATCCTTGTAGGCCACCTTCAGATATTGGAAGGCTGCTATGGGGTCACATTTGACCCTGATTCTCTCCTACAGTAAGCGAATATAAGTATATATGTTGGGGGTTTTTTTTGTAATCCAGGCATAATCAGGGGTAGCTCCATTAAAATCAGTGGAAGTTAGAAATGCTTATTGCAAGTTCATTAGTGTCTGGAATCATTAGAACAGCATGGTGTGATGTTAATGACAGCAGGGAATGCTCTGGGGGTACACTACATGAAGACAAATACTTTACATGCATTATGCATATTTCAGAGCACATATCATGGATTTGCAGCTTTAGACAACAAAGACAGTATAGTCCAGACTGAAATAGAATGGGTCTCAATATATAAAGGAAAAGAAGCCATGATTCTTTTACTCAAAATATTATGTTAAATATGCATTATTAATTTAACCTAATAGCGCTCACTTTTTAAATGCCTGAAATACAATGATAAATGCTGTTGTCTTATGTGGCCATTTATATCTGTTACGAGCTTTTTGGATCAGCACCCCTGCATTGTCTCCTCATGTCCTATATATGCACAGAAGTGCACCTCATTTTTGTGAGTTTATGTTTAGAAAACAGCATTGACATCAAGGCCCATTTGTGAGGCAGAAGCTGAGCTCTCCCAGAGTCTCCCCCGTGGCCCAGTGTAGTAAGGGTACTTTAATTAGGACTAGCATAGACTGACAGCACTGGATTCAGCACAAACATTGCACAGCCCAGTCTTATTGCCATATTAATTAGAAAATGGGTGAGTGCCTGCTATTTTATATACAAAACCATAAGAAAACAAAAATCCACCCATTATGGAAGAAGCCTGAACCCACCTCCCTCTTGAGTAGTTATGGTTCCAGTTCATATGTTAGTGCCCTAACCAGGCCTAACTCTAGTATCCATGGACACTAACATCTCCACACCTAACACATGCCTTTCTCATGTCTGTTCAGTACTTCTCTTCAATAAGCCTGCTGGGTTTTTATTTAAGAATCAGATTCAGTTGTCAGGAGAATATTTATTTTTCTGGCATAGCATCACTGCATGTTTAATTTACTTCCTCCAGAAATGATCTTTCAAACACTGTCTTTGCTCAGAGGCGAATGTGTTTTTCTCAGCCTAAGCTCCAGCGATGAGATGTGAAGAAATATTTCCACACGCTCACAATCTGGAAAGTGAGAGGTGTCTCTGTAACCTATAAAAATCAATTCCTGCTGCAAATACAGCACTGCCCATGCTGTCGGGCTTGCAGAGTGGACTCACTGAGTGGATCAAAGCTATTTTGTTCACTTCCTCCTATGTGGGAATTGTTTGGTCTTGTGCGTTGCTGAAGCATCGTGCTGCCACAGCCAAAGGAACACAGGCTTCCTCTACCCATGGACTGCCGTAAGATGTTCTACACCACCTGAAATGTCTGTGAGTGTTATCATAGAGCTCCACACCTGCAGTAAGCAGGTGTGGTACAGGTCAGGACTCCATGCTGTGCATGTGAAAGTTTGCACATTATTTTTCTATGCAAATCAGACTGGCAGGCAGTGGAGATCCTGATGCCATCCAGTGGGGCTTTCATTCCAGCCTATTGCCAGTTATCAAGCCATATAGCCCCTCTGCCCTTTTTCTTCCTTCCAGATTTAGCAAGTTCACTTTAAAATTAGTTATTATTTTTCTTTCTACTGCTACAAGGAGATGATGTTCCAGAATCCTGCTTTGATGCTTTTAAGCCTTATTTTAATTCCAGACTGAATATATTCTTCATCCCCTCAATTGTTCTAGCAGCGCCTCTTGGTACCCAGTCCAGTCTGAATCTTTCCTGAGCATGTTTGACTTCGTCCTATCGCTACATGTTAGAAAGACTTTAATGCATTGCTTTCTCTGCATCACAGGATCCTATGCCTTCCTCCATTAAAGTCTAATATATATCCTGTGACTGAAACTTCTACTTCTTTCTCTTCCTCTGCTCTTTCCTCATGATTATAGAAATTTCTTTTGCCCCCTAAGGTCATCTCCTTGCATTATTTACCATGAAATTCCATCCTATTTCTACTACTGCAGTCCTCAATGGCATGAAGGTCTTCCTGCATGATACCCCAGTCCTCTTCTGTATCAGTAGTACCTTCCAGTTTTGTGTTGTCAGCAGATTTCATTAGCTCATTTACTTCCTATTTTTTGTGCCAAGGTCATTAATGAGACAATTAAATAAGGTTGTTCCCAGAGTGAATATAGGAAACTGCATTAATAGTCCCCTTTTCTCCTGACAGAATACTCCTGTCCTGTCAGTTTCTTATATGCTTTACAGTTCATATATTAGTCTTGATTTTCATCTTAATTAATGTTATACAAAATACATTCAGGATTCCAGCAAGATTAGGTCTAGTGTCTATCTTAGTAAGAAAAAGGCAGTCATTTTATCAAATACATATATCAAACAAGTCTAGAATAATTTAGCGATGATAAGTAGGTATTTTCATCCCACGTCCATATCCTTATCTTTTATTATGTTTCCTTTCCAAATGTGATCGTCATTCAGCTCAGACACACATGCTTTGGCAACTGCCTAGTTACTTAGTCCCTTTCTTGAGTATATCTAAAAATTAATATTAAGAGATCAGTATCTCACTTTTATTGTTAATAAATTAAGCCCCAAATATTTGGTACTTCATTAAAAAGAAATATGCTAAGAATTACAACAAATTAAGGGATTTTCTAATATTCTATTAATAATTATAAAACTGTGTCTCAGCAATGTACAAAAGAGGGGAAATATGAAAAGAATGAAACAGCTGTAAACTTTATTGTGGGTGGAATTCCCAAATTCTATAAGCCTCTCTTAGCCAACTTTCAACTATGGGGCATGCTGTTATCTTACTTGTGGAGCCCTATGTGATAGCCTTGTTGCCCAATATGAATCAGGAGCTGGCAACACGTTGTGCTAAGCCGTGACATTGAATATACTTAGAATAAATTTCAGTGTTGATATGTTTTAGACTCAGAACCAGATGTGGACTGGGAGTGACCCAAAGAGGAGGGGTTTAGAAGAATTGCTAGAATGCTAGGACGGAACTTGAGCTGAAAATATGCAGATGTAACAAAGAGCCTTACTGAACCTGACTGAACCTTACTTGCTCATGTTATTTGCTTTACCTCATCACAAAGATTATGCATGTCATACACAATCACATCTTAAGCAGCCAAAACATCTTATGATTCATGTGGAAGTCAGAGCCCTGTGTACCTTAGGGCATTGGTTCAGAATTGTTGCACAGGGAAGAACATCACCTAATGAATCTGTGTGACACTTTTTGCTGTCCTTTCCTATGAGCTTGTCACACAGGTACCAACTTCATGTAACTCAATTCTGTTGTGCTTGCAGGACTTGATACCGTATTGTACCACTACAGCACACTGGGATGTTTTATGGAGCAGAAATTAATGTACATTCTAAGATAAAGTAGTTATGATTAAGCAAAAGTCTTAGCTGTTAGTGGCTCGTGCTGATATTGTGACTGTGTGACTGGGAGACAGGATTACATAAAGTCCAGAGCTAAGAAAGGTCAGCTCAGACTGGAAGGGGAATCCATTCCCAGGATGTATTACTGCAACTCCTGTCTTCAGTGCTACAGTTGAGTGATTATATGGAGATGTGAAAAAAGAAATACAGCAAAGAAACTCTTTTTCCTATGAGATGTGAAAGGCAAATCTTAACACAAATCTTTTATGCGGTGCATTTGCAGTGGGGCTTTATACTGGTGCCTACCTTTGTCCTACAGTACTGAGTCTCTGGGTGGGGAGATTTCAAAGTGCGAATTCCAAGAATAGCATTGCCTTAAATGGTGGCAAATGAGCTGCATTGCAGGTTTGGTAAATCTGAAGGTTTTGTTCAGCCACTTAGTCATAGCTGCCCCCTCAAGTGTGAAATAACAAAAGGAATTTTCAAGAGAAGGTGGGACTGGAGCAAAATACAATGATCTGAAACTGTACAGGTCCTTTGTGCTTTAGAAAGGAAGCAGAGGTAAAAGATTTCCCATGTAGAGTATTATCAAATGACTAGAGCCAATAAATTGTACATAATAATCTTGACTTCATGTAATCAGCAAAGCTCCATTGACTTTAATGGAAAAATATTGATTTGCACTAGCAGAAGAGCTGAGTGGATGGATGTGCATTTCTGACTGTCCTGCTTATGTAGGTAATATCCCTGAAATAATTCTCAAGAATAAAGATTATTAAGGGTCTGTGTTTCTTTTGTAGCTCCTTTCTGCAGGTCCTTATACTTCAGTGCCAAAGCTGCCATTTACAGCCCTAGTGCAGAGTGCACTAGGCGCCCACTCCAGAAGGTCTGAATTTATTCCCTTTCTTACTCTGGCCTGGCTGAGAATTCCTCACCAGTCCTGAGGCCACAGCTCCCTGCTCTGCTTCTGATATGTATTGTTTTGTGAACTGTGCCTACCATAAGGGCAAAGAGGGCATAACAGGGAGGCTTGGGAACTTGGCAGCAATGAACAGGACTCTGAACCCCTGCCTTTTGCATGGAGTCAAACACTGCCCTGATAGAAGAATTTTTGGTGCCCATGTTATTTTATGTATCAGCAGGATTTGGCCCTACATGTCACAGTTGCTGTGATAATTGCGAACAGATCTGAACACAGGAGTTCAAACTAAACCTAAACTAATGTTCTGGATTTGATTTTGTACCTTGGGAAGGAGAGAGCTTCATCCCAGCAGGAGAACTGGAAGCATTTCCTAGACTGTTTCCCATTGCTCAGTCCTTGTTTGCAGGGCTCCCCATGTGTCCCAGCATTCCCTTTGGCTACATATAAAATTCTCAGTGAGGCTGGTTCACCTGTTCACCATCAAATCCATGCACCCGGATGCAAAAATCTGTAAGTCAAAAGGCATGAGTGTGGAAAAAGAAAGAACAAAGCCAAAGCACCTCTGCTTTTCTTTCTTCCTTCCACCATACATTGACCAGCTGGGACAAAAAGCATCTCTAGCACTGCTCAGTTCTTCTCTGAAGACCTGATCCTGTAACAGTGCTCTCTCAAGCACTGAAGAGCTGATCCTGGACCTGCTTGTGGACATTACAAGTATGTTTCTTTCGGAACACATGCAGTGAAGGTCAGTGTCTCAAATACTGACCACTTCAGATCCCCACATTGCAACATGCGGCTTGTTTGCTCTTGAATACAGAATTACAGTTCTAATTTCTGCCTACAAATATACAGATAGCCTCTCATCATATTACCTCTGCCTTCATCACGGGACTATTGCAACTCAGTAAAGTGCTAATGGAGGTCCAAATGCTATTCCATTAGCCTTTATTTCAGATTATAGCCTGTCCTGGTCAACATCATAAAGCTCTGCTGGCTAGATGCTGATGGACAAGTGCCTTTGTTAACTGTAGGCAAGCATTCTTTGTGCAGACTTCTGTTGTGATGCAAGCTATCCCAGCTGAATTTGGGTTGAGAAAGGCTTGGTGTGTTTGCCTGGTGCACATCCTGTCCATCAGTGAAGACCACCACACTACTCTAAAACACCATAGCAGGAACCACTTGAATTTTTCCTGGTGTACCCACTGGGTTTTCACAGTGGGGTGCTTTATTGTAATGTACCTGTGAGCTCATTTTTTCTGACATGCAGGTTGAAGTAATCCATTAGGAATGCCACAAGGCTTCCTGATTGGTTTAGGCCAATCTAAAGTGGTGGTGGTGCTGCTGCTGAAAAGTGGGGTGCTACCCTTCATATTCTCCCTTTGTTCCTATTGTACTGGCTTAAGTGAGCTGGCTGGAAACTGTTCCTGCAAGAAAAGCAGGTAAATTGGATCAGGTATCTCATTTGCCTGTCCATGGGTCTGCACTGAGGTAGCACTGGGACAGCAATGGGAGTAGGGGCACAGAGGGAGGCAGGATTTCCCCTCCAGTAGCAGCATGGCCTTCGATGGGTGTCTTGGTTTCAGCTGGGATACAGTTAATTTTCTTCCTAGTAGCTGGTGCAGTGCTGTGCTTTGGATTTAGTACAAGAATAACGATAACACACCAATATTTTAGTTGTTGCTCAACAGCACTTACCCTGATCAAGGACTTTTCCGTGTCTCATGCTCTGCCAGTGAGGAGGGGCACAAGAAGATGGGAAAGAGCAGAGACAGGACACCTGACCCAAACTAGCCAAAGGGGTATTCCATACCACAGCACGTCATGCCCAGTATATAAACTGGGGGGAGTTGGCTGAGAGGGACTAATTGCTGCTCAGGGATGATTTGGGTATCAGTCAGTGGCTGGTAACTGTATTGTGCATCACTTGTGTTTATTGTGTTTTATTCCTCTTTCTGTTTTTGTTATCTCCCTTTTCTTCATCACCACCACCATCATCATCATTATCTTTATTTCAATTATTAAACTGTTTTTACCTCAACCCACAGGTTTTACCTTTTTCTGATTCTCCTCCTCATCCCACTGGGGTGTGTGTGCAGCGAGTGAGCAAGTGGCTGTGTGGTACTTAGTTGCCAACAGGGATTAAAACGTGAAAGGCTTAACCCAAAACGTGCTCTATAGTTGTTTCACATTGGGCATCTCCAGATCCAGAGAGACGGTGTGATAAACCAGACAAAATGGGCCTATCTGGAAGATGGGCCACAGGTCTCGTGCTGGTGGCTGTACTGTGGGAATCAGTTATTCAGTGCAGCTGTTATGACTGCCCTGTACATCCTGGCTGTTTTGCAGTAAGCATCATCAGTCAAATCAAGCTGTCTCAGGAGACATTAACTCAAAACCAGACAGCTGGAAGTAAAACTGCAGTAAGCCTAACAGTGAGTGCTCTGTGTGGCTGCATCTTAACCCATGCCTACTGGCTATCCAACACAATTGAAAGTTAGCAGACACCTACATCTCCATAGCTCTTAAGTCAGGAAATGAGAAACAAGAGATGCAGGTGTTTGGGGTTTTTTATTATTTGTTAGTTTGTTTGTTTGTGGTTTTTTTTATTTTCTTGGCTTATCTTTGATCATTTGGAATGAGACCCCTTTGGTCCCTTTAGGATAATGGTTAGGTAGGCTGACCTGATATGTGTAGGAAGATACAAGATGCACTATTATTGTTTAGCCAACTTGTGAATGCTGCCTCAAGCAGACCAGGTCAGTGGTCATCACATTGTCTTATTGTCATGGGTTCAGCAGTAGCAGTCATTTTTTCTCCTCCTTAGTGGCTGGTGCAGCACTGTGTTTCTAACTTTC
>WYDI02033265.1:50553-69113 GCA_009867235.2 Psittacus erithacus | reverse complement strand
CCGCCGCCCCCGAGCCGCCGCCCCGCGCCCCCGCCGCCCCTAGCCCGCCATCCCCGGCTCCGCTCTCTCCCTTCCGCCGAGGCGGCCGGCGCCGGGCGCCACAAGTTGTCTCGCCGCCGCGGGGCCGAGGCTGCCCCGCGCCCCCCCGGAGCCCCTTCCCGCCAGGGGCCGGGACCGCTCGAGGCGGGCGGGCGGCGGGAGGGAAGGGAGTGCGGGGGAGGGGGGCGGCGGGCCACACCGGCCACCTCCGCCCGCGCTGCCCCCGGGGCCCCCCTCGCCCCCCGACCCGGTCCTTACCACGGGGTTTGTGTTAGTCGAGCTCGCCATGTCCCGAGCCCCCCGGGACGCCCCCAACCGTGGGGGGGGGAGTCGCCCCTAAAACAATAAGCCTGCCTGGCTGCGTCCCCCCCAGAGCCCGCGCGTCCCCGGCTCACGGGCTGCCCCGCGGCCTGGCCCAGCCTCTTTCGCCGGCCCTGGGGCTGCAGCCGCCGCCGCCAGCCGCCCGCTCTGCCCGCTTCGCCCCTTTATATAGCGAGAGCCGAGCAGCTGCGCGAGCGGCCAGGGCGAGAGGGGGACGCGGGCGGGGGGAAGGGAGGGGGGCGAGGCACCGCGAGAGCTGCGTGCGAGACAGCTCTTCGCAAAGAATCGTCACGTGAGGCACCGCCCCGCCGCCATGACACCTACCGAGGCGGAAGTAGCTGCACGGCGTAGTGCTGCTGGACGGCTCGCGGCCGGCTCCACGAGCCGGAAGTGCTTGGCGCTTCCCCGCCCCGCGGCGCCTGAGACCCGCCTCTTCTTCGTCTGGCATCGCCGCGCCTGCTGAGGGTGCCCTTAGTTGGTGTGCCGCCTCCAATATGAGCCTGCGCGTCGTCGGGAGCGGCCGAGGCGGGTGTGGGCGGGCGGGACGAGGTGGTCCCCGGGGGCGATGGTGGCGCGCCCCGGCTCAGTCCGTGGGATCTCTTTGCTCCGTGGCAGTCGAAACCTGCAGCTGCCTGCCTGCTTCAGGACAGAAGTGTCTCTTCCTGGCCTACAAGAAGGGGGTCTTAACCCCTGCCTGGCCCGGTGTGCGCTGGTGCCTTCCCTCACATCCTTTCTCTTCCTCGCGTTTGTCTATGGCAGCCTGTGCGGCATGTAATACGGAAGTATCTTTTCAAGCATTACTCCATTAAAGTTAATTTAACCACTGCCACTTTCACTCGGTCTTTAGCACTACTTTTGAATTCCACTCATCCCTTAGATCTCCACCATTAAGTCACTTGGGTAAGTGACAAGTAACATTGAATTCTGACTGGGCATACACAAAGGATAGCAGGTTACATATCTTCAACGCGTACTGTGGTGCAGACTACAGTTGCTGTGTTACCTTCAGCCTGCAGTCCTACCTATTAATTAGCCCAGGTAACAAGTTCAGGAATTCCTGCCTGGTACCTTTTGGCAGGAAGGATGTCAGTGGGTACAGGATACCTGTCTCTCCCATTTCTCTAAATCCTTAATTTCATCAGGAACGAACACTCCCCTTCTGGAGTTCAGACTTTGTACAGGGTTGTGACTGGTTTGCCATGGGCCAGCTGACAAAGCCACTGTTCACTGTGCATGCTGCTGGAGCCCCAGATGTCAAATTGCTTAGTTTAGTACGTTTTACAATTCCCGCTGTCAAACTCCATAGTTTTGCTGCAGTTTTCCACCTACATAACACAGTTAACAGGACTGAAGAGGGTCTGCCCCCTCAGAAGCCATAAGCCGTGGTGAAGTACAGAGATTGATCGAGGTGATATTATGACTTGACTTTCAATGCCTCAAATCAGAAAGCAGTAATTCCTTACTGAGAGTTTGTAGTTCACTGTGAAGTGAAACTGCTGAAGTGATTGGCATGACAACAGGAAAAAGTCAGACTGCCATTCATGCCTTTCCTCTTTTCAGCACAAGGCTCTGGACAGCTACAGTTTCCTTCCCTGGACGCACAGCTTCTCTCCCTCCCTCCCCCCCTGCCCCCTGTTTCTCAGAGTGGTTTACTGAGTAATTAAAAAAATTAGCATACAGGCATGATAGCAGTAATAGCTCAGTCTAGCATCATGCTGTTTTCCATAGTTCAGCAGACTAGGGAAGTCTTAATCCAGAAGGTAAGGCCTGCGTGCATAGCCCTGTCACAGTTTCTTGGATATTAATATAAAGTTACAATGCAGCACTGCAATCCCCAAGTGCCTCTAAAGAATACTGTTGTGAACCAAATCAAGCCCTCATGAGAAATGCCCCATTGAGTCAGACTAATGGTCCATCTAATTCATGGCAATTCAACTGCTGCTTATGGAGAACAAATGAGTGAGTCGCTTGGTGAAGTCTGTTAACCTTGGTTTTCCCCAGCATCACAACTGCCTGCTGTATCAATTTTAGGGGATTCTAACTTAATTAAGCTTTTTTTTTAGACTGGGATAATGTACATGTTTGTTACAGAATCATAGAATCAGTTAGATAGACCTTCAAGTTCATCTAGTTCCAATCCACTACAATATGCAGGGATGCCATATGCAGGGGTGTAGTGACACTCCGTTGCTCAAAGCTCCATCCAACCTTGAAAATTTCTAGGAATGGGGCATGCACAACTTCTCTGAGCAACCTGTGTCAGTGTCTCACCACCCTTACAGTAAGGAATGCTTTCCCAGTATCTAATCTAGATTGACCCTGTTCCGCCTTGTCCTGTCACTACATGCCTTTGTAAAAAGTCCCTTTCCAGCTTCCTTGTAGGCCCCTTTAGGTACTGGAAAGCTGCTATAAGGAATTCTGGAGCTTTTTCTTCTCCAGGTTGAACAAACCAAACTCTCCTCAGCCTGTCTTCATGAGAGGTGCTCTAGCTCTCATCTTTGTGACCCTCCTCTGGGACTCGCTCAAGCAGGTCCACATCCTTCTTGTGTTGGGGGCCTCAGATCTGATCACAGTACTGCAGGTTGGGCTCTCATGTGAGCAGAGTAGGGGGGGGGAGATCACCTCCCTCGACCTGGGAGTCACACCTCGTTTGACATAGCCCAGGATGTGGTTGGCTTTCAAGACCTCAAGTGCACATTGTCAGGTCATTCTGAGCTTCTTGTCAACCAAGGACCCCAAGTCTTTCTCCCCAGAGCTGCTCTCAATCTCTTTTCTACCAAGCCTGAGTTGTGCTTGGGATTGCCCCAACCCAGGTGTACGACCTTGCCCTTGGCCTTCTTGAACTTCATGAAACTTCATGAGGTTTGCATGGACCCATGTCTCAAGCCTGTCCAGATCTCAAATGTTTGAGACAAACAAATCATCGTTTATAGCCCACACTGTGTGCTCAGAGGCACAAGATCTGCATTGAATGTCCTTGATGATTCTGTCCTGTTAGTACCAGAAGCATCCCTTGATTCTCCTCAGTAGAGCAAGCTACTTACTACTGCAAGAGTAGCTTGCTAAGTTAATATAAAGGATCTTGGACACTGAGGTGGTTTTAGTTCATCTCCTTTCTGGTCTATCACAGAACTACATCTTTTAGAAGAGAGATTTGTTAGAACTTGTGAGGAGGAAGCTGGCAAGGGCGGGGGGAATAAAATCTCTTCAATATGATTTTTAGGTTGATTGTACTTCCATTCTAAAATTCTAGAGGAGTACTAATCGTTGTTCTTCACAGTGTATCTTTCAAGTAGATATTCTACAAAGAAATAACTGATGTATAAGTACTTGCTAATTTGAGATGTGACACACTTGAATCTAGAAACTGAAAGGTACTAAGTACCTGTGATTGCCGCTGAAGCCACCAGGTAGCAATTCAGATGAAAATAAGAACAACACAATCTTGTTACTAACTCAAAACGCAATAAATTTCAGTTGTGATCCTAATTTTTTTGTTTATTTGTGTTTTGTTTTAAATGGAGGCTTTTTGGTTAATTTGGAAAGGGTAAAAAAACCTGAAGCTACTTTTCTGCCTCTCAAAAGCAGTCTGTGAGTAAATCTGATCTCCTGCACCTGGAGAAATCAGTACCAATCAGTACCAGCATGCCCTCATTTTTCTTTGAAAGCATTTCTGATTGTACAGCAAAGCATACGGTACCTAGTATGAAATGTTGCTGACAGTCATTTATAATTTCTTACTTCTTGAAACAGAAAAGCATGTTAAGTATGATCATGTCGGCTATTTCCACCCTGACCCCAGGGGGGCTGTTAATCAAGGAAAATAAAAATTGGTTTTAGCTCTATTACAGGAGTACAAATCTTAACACAGATGGCAGAACAAGGTTTGCTGTCAGCATGCCTTCTAGATTTGTCATCATAGCTCTTGTGCACATTACCTACTATGACCACACTGCTATTACATTGCTATTGTAGTTGTGCTGGCATAGTCTCCTGCTGTGGGCATGAAGACAACATATAACTCGGTATATTACACTTCCTCCTTAAAAGCAAACTAAGCCATTGAACACTTTTCAGAAGGCTTTGGCAATGTAGTATTATTATTAGTCAAGGAAATTAACTTTCTGACCCAATCTCTGAAATGGCAATTTTCCAGAAGAATAAGGAGATACATATATAACTTTAAATTGCAACAGCATGTGTTAAAAGGATAAAACACGAACAAACACAGAAACAAGCCAGTCTAGAAAACGTTAACAGGGGAAAATAGCTGCTTGAAGTTATGTTCACACTTTGTGAGTTTAGAACTTCACCTCTATGTTTAACTTATTCTTGCTGCTTCCACTCATTGTACCAAAAAGAGAATATAATCTTAAATAAAATTGAGCTCAAAAAACGAAACAATAACTGGCCCAAGCTGCAATCCAAAACTTCAGGCAGAGACAGAAGTTAACAACACATAACATCATACCAAAGATTTTCTGGGTGCAAGCAACCCTGAGGAGTCAAATTGATGCTGACACATAATGGAGCTTATCTGATATTAGTTTTAGAGACTGTTCACATATTGTATAAACATTCTTTAATTAAAAGGTATCATTTATAGGGTGACATTTTCCTTCTAATATCCCTCATTTTCAGCACTAAGTTTCCCCAGAAAAATTTTTAAACAAGGCAGAAATGGAATGAAATATCTCCCATCACCCTTATTGCAACAGATCTCTATTCATCTAGATGGATTTACTTTCACATTTAGAATTTGAAGCACAGCAATATGCTTTACTAAAGCACACTATCACCAGTTTTAAGGGTCTAACATACGCACAACTCAATTGCCTTCCTCACAGCCCACAAAGAATCAAACCATGTCATCCTCAAGCAATGTGGTTTGTCTCTAGTAACCTGAGGGTTTTGCTTCTGCAAATTCTCAGCTTGAAGTGCTAGAGCAGGCAAGGCCTTCAGAGTAGCTTGCTACACATTAAACTTTGTTTCATGATTAGACTCCTAGAGTCTCAGGCCTGCTGTGCGCTTACCAAGCACTTACTCAAGCAAAGTAGGAAGCACAAAGTGTTTTTCTTTAATACAGACTAAGATCATTTACTGTTAGGATGCATATAGTTGTTTGAAAAAACTTGAACGTACACCTATTCTCATTAGGGCATGCCTAAACAGGACAGTAAAACTGTGTACTTAATTGTACAGTCAAAGCCACATAGCTACCAACATTAGAAAGCTATCTTCCTCCCTCCAAAGTACAGAATTTGCATCTTCACAGAAGACTACATTAGCAGGTGACCAGCTACTATAGTTGCTTTGTTACTGTAACTCCTTCTGTTCCCGTGTATCTCCAGCATACCTCTCATGTTTTCAAAGGCCAAGGAACATCGCCTCAAAACCCAGAGGTCTGCAAACCAATCAGTAGACTTTCTTCTAAAGCTGCCGCTAATTGCTAGACCCTATTCTCTCAATACTACAATTTCTCCCCTAGCAAAATCACCCTTCTCTCTCTTTTATACACAAACTCCATGTCAGATAGTGCAACACTTCGTTTTCTGAACACCACTTGTGCCCCCTCTGCTTAGAGAATTGACTTTTCTTAACTTTACTTTACATCCCTCAAAAACTCACTTCACACAGCTGCACCATGGTCTTTATAACAGCTGTTTCCAGTAAAGGATCAGTGACAGCTGAAGGAGGCAACAAGCTCTTTTCTAGGCTGTTGCCATGTGCTGCATGTATTTACACCTTAGCAGAGGTTTCTGCTGACATAGATTTGTTGATCAGAGTTTGTGTGTTTCATGTGTCTGGTTGGCAAAGCTTAATTGAGACACTGACCCCCTGGTTCCCACGACCCCCACGCATTCAGTGATAATGAGGATTTCAGGCATTCGTACTTCCTTCCTATACCACTGAGTGCTCATTCTGTCCCTGTGCCACCACGTTCTGCTTTTGCAGTTGTGCCAGTTCCTTGCTGTGACTTTTTTCTAATTCCCCTGCACTGGCTAATTTTTAACCCGGATCAGTTTCCTGATCTGGTTCATAGGGCAGCCTCACAAAAGATGCGTTACTGAGACTGAAAGAGCTGACAGGAGTAGAAATAAGTGACCGGAAGAGGAAATGCTTAAAAACAACATTGTTGCCAAATGCTTTGTCATGTAGAAGAGTCTCCGGGCTTCCTTTTACTGAAGAAGAATTGGCCATTACTAAAATGCACACCCCGCTTGCTGTAAGCAAGCTCTAATGTTTGCAGCAGGAAGATTATAGGTCTTAGGGCAGAGACCACCCCCATTTTTTACACGTGCGCACGTTTGACCTAATGCTTAGGTCTCTACAGACTGAATTAATCATAATTTGAATTCAGAGTACTGATTCATAAATAGCAAAAAAAAAAAGCCCCTAAAATTCTGAGGGTTAGAGCTTCTCTGCAAGGGCACAAGCTCAAGGAGTAGCTTCAAGTTACACATTGTGTCAGTACTGCCTTGCTTAAGTGCTTTTTAAGTAGCAGCATTAACCATTTGGACTGCGACTGTTATGAATCATGACTACTCAACTGTGATGAAGTTCTGACAACAGCCAAAATACTACTGGCTCTGGTCCATGATGCCAAGCAACAAAGAAGTTAGGTAACAAAAAATCTGCTCTTAAAATGCCAATTCTCTTCCTACACACAATGTCATAGAATCATAGATTCATAGAATGGTTTGGGTTGGAAGGGACCTTAAAGATCATCTAGTTCCAACCCCCCTGCCATGGGCAGGGACACCTTCCACTAGATCAGGTTGCTGATTCCTGCTAAGTTAATTTGCTGAACCTTCTAGTCAGTTCTCTGCACTTTACACTTGGAGACATTTGCATTGATTTGCCATTTTAGACCCAAAATGGGGGTTATGTTGTATTGTGGTTAGGGGGTTTTGTTTTGTAGTGGTTTTTAACTACAGGTGTTTACCATTTGAAAACTGTGCTGAAAGAAAATATCTTGTGGGATACTCTACCATTTCTTGAAGTGCACATGCTGCCTGGCTTGGCACTGGATACTGGAATACTGATGAGCTCCTGCGAAAGGCAAGAAGCCAGGAGATCACTTTTGCACAGGCGCTGCAAAGTAAACACCAATTATTTTGAGACTGAATAAACCTACCAGCTCAGCTGCACTGGACCATCACGAGTTGCTGCACATTGCTGTTGGGTCCCCATGCTGAGTGGAACTTTGAGTTATAGTGATAAATGTATTGCTGGAGCCACCTAGATCAACACTGCATGTCCTACATAATGTCCTGCATTACTGATCTAAAACAAAGCTTTAGCTAGCATGCTGATAACTGTTTTTGCTGGTTAATGACATATATGCCAGCCAGCAGGTATGATGCGCAAAGGTTCACAGCAAAACTGAATTGGCTTTAGCAAAGTTATTTCTGATACATACAGGCATCAAAGAGTGAAATATTCATAGAGAAAAATTTGCACAGAGTGATCCATACTGTGCCTTCACAAGCCTTACATACCTCAGGCACCACAGGGTCGCTTATAAAATAATCACCCTAGAGTATGCTAGAATACAAATATGCAGCATATAACTATGGCATGGTGCTGGTCTGTGTGCGTGATAACCCTGTGATTCCTTAGGGAGTGTGTGTGGGTTTGTGTAGCCTCGGCTTCCCTCACACAGCTGGCAGGGTGGGAGACTGCACACAGGCAGGTACTGCCAAGCAGAGATGTGCCGTGGTGTATTTTACTCAGCGGTTTGTCCTGCAGCCACATGTTCACATGTTCATAAACTAAAAAGGCTTTTGTGCAAGGAAGGATTTGGATGCTCACTGCCTCCTGCTTAGTAGTCTATTCCTCTGTGCCCAAGGGAGTGTCCTTGCAAATCATGCAAACTTCTGACTTACTGAGGATCCAGTAGAGCTGCTTTAAGGGCAAAGAGGCAACAGCTTTAGTGGAAAAAACATGGGATTGTCCTACACTTCGCAGCCTATTCAGAGGTGATCATATGTCTCCTCTGGGACCCAGCAGTAAGCATCAGGCAGACAAGACAAATCTTTTCTTTCTTTTTTTTTTTTGTACATATATTTTTTCTCCCCTAAATGAGTTGTAGGGTTGTTTTTCACAGGACTGGATGGAATTTGCAGGAAACAGCTCCAGTTCAGTTTTGGCTGTGCTCAGCCTTCCCAGAGAAGAACAGAGAAGATGAACTCCATTGTGGCCAACCTATGACTTACCAGCAGTTAATGTGCAGTTCCCATGCTGAGGCTAATTATCTAACTGGCAAACCTGTGCTAGTGTGAGGATTGCTGGGCAGAGTCCCTGGCTTTGAGAGAAAGGAAAACAGCAGGAATGAGCCAGCCCAGCTCATCCTCTAATGGAGCTGTAGGACCTTAGGCATTAATTGCCATTTCTAACTCATGACCCATTTCCAGAGCTCCTTTCTGCTTGAGTTTTTGTGCTAAATGATATGCAATCTGGGATTCTCGGGCATACCAAGATTTTGACAGCTGCAAACATGTAAAAGAATGAGAAGGTGCACTTACA
This sequence comes from Psittacus erithacus, assembly GCA_009867235.2. Taxonomy (NCBI): domain Eukaryota; kingdom Metazoa; phylum Chordata; class Aves; order Psittaciformes; family Psittacidae; genus Psittacus; species Psittacus erithacus. The sequence goes on along the minus strand of WYDI02033265.1, from coordinate 60,224 downwards.
GACCACAGTTCACATTTCCCTCAGCTGCTTGTTCCTACTCCTTCTTTTGCTGCTTTGGATGAAAGATTGTTTTTCCATTTTAAGCATCGTCTTCCACTATAAGTCTTCCTAGATTTGCAGTATGACCTGCTGTTGTCAGCCGTCTCATTTCTTCCACAGACTGACTGTAGGCAGATTAGTAGTCAGCACATCTGTGTCTCTGTTCAATGAAAACATTTCTAGTGAGGTATGCCATCACACCTGCTATACCTGCAGTTTTGCTTGCACTCTGTTTTATGTTATGGACAGAGCATGTGAGGAGCAGAAAACAGCACTTCTAGTTTATAGAGTTTTAAGACAGCTGCATTTGTGCTGGAAGGACTGATTCATGCTCTGACCCATCTGGCCAGATGCAATCACAATATTAACGGCTATAGGGTAAGGTCCCAACACTGCTTTTATTCTCTGGGGTCTGTAGGCACCACTGATGGTTTTTTGGAAGTTGTAGCTGTTGCTGCAGCCAGTCCCTGGCAGAGTCTGTGTGGGTCTGGGCCCAGCTCCCATGAATATTTTGACTGGCCAGCTGCCAAAGAGGTGCTGTTGGGTATCCTCTCTTGAAGCAGATGAGAGTACCGTCAAAGCCAAAGTGATAATATATTCACATCACTCGGACTGTTACATAAATGTATGAGTCATCAAAGCCAGTCCCTTGCCCTGCTGCCAAAGCCAGCTGAAATTAGAGATGAACTTGGAGGATGCGACCAAGTAACAGTGGCGCAGCTCTACAGAGGCACTTTTTTCTAGACCTACCAAAGCAAGAAGACCAGCAGGAGTGTGTAAGTTGTGCAGCTTATTCTCTTTCCTATACTGTAGACCACTGCTACAAATTTTCAGGTCCCTTCTGACCACTTTTCAGCAATGCCTTTCAGGACACAATTCACATGTCTTTCTGTGTGCTGTAACAGGCAATGTGCTGTATTAGTATCAGTGTATATTACTAAGGAATAAAGAATACAAGGGCGCAGAGCAGAGACATTTCAGATAAATCATACTACAAATGCTGTAAGTCTGCTAAGGACCTTAAAGGAAGAAGCTGTTCTTCTGGATTGGGGAAAAATGGAGGGACATTAGATTTACATTCAGCTAGGGCTCTATTATTCAAAGGCACTGATTTAATGCTGTCTTAGCTTTCTTATTGTCTGAGAGGTATAGTCTTTTATTTCAGTTAACTCTTCAGATAGTTTAATTTCTTAATATTTGAAAAGGACTATGTGATATTTGTATGGAAGGTGATAGGGTATGTGATATTTATATAGAAGGTGATAGGGTATGTGATATATAAATGGAAAGTGATAGGAAAGGACAAAGTGATCTCCTAAAATGTATGAGCCATGAGTTTTTGCACTACTTGAAAATATCACATCACCTGGAATATACCTTAGTAACTCTTAGGTGGAGCGCAGATGTTTGGCTGTCTTGATTTTGAACATTCTGGATCAATTACAAAATGTAACCAGCATGAATTACCACAGATCTTATCAAACATGTTAAGTTGTTCCCACGTGAATGAAAAAGAATCTCTCCTTTATACAGAAAATTTTTGTATGAGAGATGATCAACGTAATGGAGTTATTTTACCAAATTTGAGGAGGAGGCTTATATCAGGAAGGTAACTATCTTGAACTCTGTTTGTGGATGCACTGTAAATGTTTCTTTTCCAAGTCGAAAGTAAAAGATGTAGCCACAAGAGGGAGGCAGAACTCCTATGCCAGTATAGTAACAGTGAATCGGAACCATGTGTTTTCAAAATTTGTCGGTTTTGTACTAAAATTGTTCACTCAAAATTTAAGCGCTTTTATGACTGTGGGCTGTAAGTTCTATAAAAGTAGGTTCATAATGCATAGGGGAATGTTAAATTATTAATTTAAGCTGAAAATTAGTAACAAATATATCTTTTTCTTAAATCTAAAATTTAAGTGAGAAATTATTTCAGGACAGATTGAAACTGATTTTCATGCGCTGTTTGTGGATGCTGGGAAGGAAAACTGTCCCCATGCTGTAAAGAAGGCATTTACTTCAAGGGCTGTAAAAGGATAACTTTGAACTACTGTCTATTAAAAAACAAAAGCATTTTCTGTTGGAGGTATTTGAAGTGCTTTATGGACATAAATTTAAACTGATTCTGTGCATGACTGTGCAGACCGGTAAGCACTACTTAAAAGAGCAGTCAACACCACTGAAAAATTGACTTGTTGGCATTTCCTCAGCTAAAGATGGACTCAATTGAGATAGTCAACTCTTACGCGTAGTTTTGAGATCTAATGGTTTTTCGGGTGTCAGCAATGGGCCGAATTCTGCATGCAGGACTGCACTCAGTCCTGAAACCGAGTGAGACTTGGGTTTCTTTGAGTCTGCTCAATGCAGCAGGTTAGTAGTCCAGGCAAAAACCTGGCAGCTTGCAGTGACCACTAGAGAGCAACAGTCCCTTAACTCCTGTGAATAGAGCGAGCGTGAACACACAGCTACATGCCTTTTTGTTCCAGTCTTCTAGTTCACTTCTTCCAGGTAGGACCCATACCACAAATTAAAACTTACCCATGTCACAGTCAACTGACACATTCATCATCCTGTGTCTCTAAGCTCCTCTGCCCTTTACAATTTGAGAGCTCATTTTGGCAATGTGGTTCAGTTCCAAGTCTAATTCTAGCTGTTCACAAACCTTCCAATCTTTCATAATATTTGTACTAATTTTTTTTTGTTATCTTTTCCTTTATTCTCAGGATCACTGTGTGTAGACCAGGACTCCTGAAGTCATATTTTGTGCATAGTTCTTGACTTGTCATGGGATTTCATGAGGTATTAACACACATTTTTCACTGTTGAGATTGTACCTTCAGCATATCCTATTTTGCCACCTGTGCTCCCCTGGTTGTTCCTCTTGCACCAACTGTCACTTCCTGACTGCCAGGGACATTACTCCCTCCTGGGCAAAGGGTACCTATACCTATTTGCTTGGAAAGCGAAAAATAAAGCCTGCTGACTGATGCAGTGCAATTTAGACAAGGTTTTGATCCAAGCAAGGTGAGGACAGAGGATGCTGTAGCAGTTGTATTGTACTAATCTCTTAGTTGAAAACTGTTTACAATTTTGTTTCTTTTTTTCCTTTTGACCAGAAGCCAGAACTCCAGTTCTGCCTGCATCTGTGAGCTGATAGGAGGCTTTCCCATTCCACTCCTTTTTAATCTGAGTACTCTCCGTATTAATGCAATTGCTGAACTGACCACACCCTAGCAATCTTTGCTTCTTTGCTTAGTTTCAGCTGTATTCACCCTGAATTCACCCTTTTCCTTCTGAAGCTGTTTAGGCCAAGCTGATTGCTCCCAGTTTGTATACAGACACTGGGGCAGTAGCAACTGGAAGACTACAAAAAACTCAACCAGGAAAGGATCCGCTGAATCCTAGGGGTCCTGCCACTTGCTGTAGTGCCCCAGTGCAGCTGCAGGCAGTGGTATAGTCACCCAACAGGCTTTGCTGTCCCATTACTCAGGGTTGACAAAGACACCTTTCATAGCTGATGTTTAATGTACTTACTACTCCATCTGCTTTTTTACGCATGGCAGTTGCTGTTAGGCTTCTGCTACTGTGACCAAAAGGACAGGAGTGTTTCTGGGACTGGTGTGCTTCATGTTTCAGACACATTTGCTGCGACACAGACCTGCACCTAAACTGAAATAATGAGCTGCTGATCTGTCTTTTGCTTTACCTCAGCTGACCTTCAGCAGCTTTTGTCCTACTCATAAATTAATAACATGTCCAGATTAGATGGTAAAGGCAATCATGGTGACTAAGAGCAAAAGAGAAAGAAATCTGTGGGTTTTTTTTTCTCTCCAAATCATGTTACCTTACTATAGTGATGCCTTTTGTTTGGATACACATTGTGCTGGCACTCTGTCTTCTCCATCTCTTGCAGGGTGTTATTTTGGCTTGTCTCGAAAGACTACACTGTTGCCAGGAAACTTTGAGCACCCTTGTTTCAAACTTTCAGCTTTTTCTAAAACTCTTTTTTTAACATCATTTTGCGTATTATCTAGTTGTCAAGGTTAATATGATCCTACCTTCCCAGTTTTATAGTATAATTTCCAAATGTCAGTGAATATCTAAATTACAGTAAATAAACTATTAGTAACAATCTCTGAATCTTTCTATTTAACCTTCCTTCTTTCTTCTGCCTGACCTGACTTACCCTTGAATAATGAACATGAGACATTGTTCCCTGCTTACCTCCATTTTCTTATACTGTAAAATGATTGACTTACTATCAGTGGTACTGAGGCATACTACGGAGAATGTGCTGAGCTCAGAGCAATAATCTGAGCAGACCATATGATGGGTATTTGATTTTGATTTGGTCAATGAGACTGCTCAGCTCTCCAGTCTGATTCAGGGAGTGCTTTTGAGAAAAACAGCAGACTGCAACTGCTCGCACTGAGAGAAGTGGAAGGATGTATGAAATGATACGTGGCTTACTCAAGTTTGAAATAACACAGAGAATCATAGTAGAGAACTCTGTAAATAGTTTAGACCCTATCCTTACACTTGCTTTGCATACAGATGTTCTCATCACAGGAAGACGCTGCTCTCACTGGCTGACTCCTGGCTTTAGCAGTCAGAGAACAGAAGTAGAAGAGACTGAGGAGAAGCTTCAATTCTCAATCACTTTGTTTCAGGATGGCTTAATTCAAATGTTGGATCATCTATATTATGTCAGCACTGCTCCACATCTGTTATGTGGCTCAAGCTCTATTTCCTGTGCAAGTCTATCATTCAGTGTGGATGATCAAATAATATAATCTCTTTTCTCTATATAGTACTATTACTTCCAATTTCGTCCTTTATGCCATTCAACACTCCCTGTTCCTCTTCTGAATTCAAGACTTCCGACTTATCAGATTATACAGTACATACGACTTCCAATTTCACAATGAAAATGTGGACAAGATGTTTCATTTTAACATTTATTTAAGTTGTACCATAGTTCAAACAAAATATGACATCCCATTTCATCTGATAAAATAAAAAGGTAAAACAAAACAAAATACTTCTACAAAGTTAGCCAGTGTATAGACTTCCTTATTTTACAAAACAAAAAGGCAGGAGCATGTTACAAAATAATCATCAAACCAATCAATGTCAATAGTGCAAAGAATGAACTGCAAGTATAGGAGAGAGATGGAGGGAGGGTAGGATGAATGGGAGGATGGACGGATGGATGGATGGATGGATGGATGGATGGATGTGTGGGTGGCTGAACAAAACAGGAAGAATAGGAACAGCTTTGACTATTACCACGTAAAATTTTGTATCTCAGACAGCTCATCGTGTAGATTGAACTTTAGTGGCAGAACAGGGTAAACACTTCATCCATAAGTGATCTCTGTGTGCTGCAAATTCTTGTGCTGGCTAATTCTCGACATGAGTACAGCTCTAGACACAAGCTGCAAAGAGTCACTGAAAGGAATTTTTCACCTTCTGGTACAGAGGTGACCTGTCAAGGGCTTGATTAGTTTGTGTGCATTCAAGGGCTAAGGAAATTACTGAAAATTTAATGCAAGCAACAGAGCAAGTACCTCCAGGCTGAACTTCATACACTTTTTCCTCTTGCTTTCATGCAATTGCTCTCTGTCCTGGGAGGTGAATGATCAAGAGGGTGTTTAGTGGCTACTACATCAAGTGGACACACAGACCAACAGGTCTTGGATGTCCTATCAAGTAAATATGCCAGCCACCCACCAGAAAAGTTAAATTATTTCTGCAGTTTTTTATGATACTACTGTATCTGTCTCTTTCATAGGATGACTAAATTTGAGTCTAAATAAAATAAAGGACAAAAATAACACCAGTCAGTTACAGTGTTTCTCAGCTGAATTTGCCCATTTTTCTTTGCTAGGAGGGTGTCCATAGTTAATAACTGTAAGCAGCATTCACTAAAATAAGCTTAGCTGCCCAGAGGTGTTGTTCATCTTTACCTCCTGTGATCAAAGACTGTTTATTTTTCTAGACAAAATTCCCTGCAATACTTCAAGTCTTACCACAAAAATGAAACAAAACCATCATGAAAAATAGAAAGAAACCTGAAAGTGGGAATAGCTTCAGGGAATAAATGGGTGCTTACCTTGAAGGCACATTTCCTGCATGGAGTACTACAAAGCTTTCAAATACAACAAAGGACAGTGATGGTATCTTTTTCAAAAGGAGCATTACACTGAAACTATTCAAAGAGATTTTTCCCCAAGATAAAAAGAAGAAAAAATCATTCCCACTACAGGCACAGCTTGCATCTAAATTATTTCTCCTCTAAAACTGACAAACCTCTCAGATCTTTTCCCCTCACTCCCATCAACAGTCTGTCCGAATTACTACTGTAGCCCCATGGATGAAGAGTATATGGTTCATATACATAAAGTTCATACGTGACAGTATCTAACAGTGAAAAACTGGCATTGTTTAATCAAGCAAGAACAGTGGAAGCCTCAAAAAGGGCACTTAGGATGCCGGTGTTCAAATGCTCAGCACTTGTAATGGTGCTGGACTGAAAAAGGAATTCAGTGGTGACACCTGGTGATACCAACACTAGATTTTCTAAAGATTTTGGCTGTTAGTGCTCGTTTCAAAAATCAAACTACCTCAGTGCTTCAATGGGAAATAAGACCTTTTGAAACTCTGGCCAAGGTATTCATCCTAAGCTCTTGAAAATACAGTGGCAGATCCATCAGAAAAAAGTTCTTCAGTGATCAGAATGGATTAAAATAGCTTTTTTATAAACCAGAACACTTTTCCAGTTTTGCCTGCATAACTCCATGGAACGACTGGAAGAGATACTTCTCTTGTACTACTAACTACATGAGAGAGATCAGAGGCAGGCCCATACTCTTTCTTTCATTCATTAGCTTTGAATTAAAAAAAAAAAAATCAGTGATGAAAAGGTGGGGAAATTAACTAAATCCAGAAGCTTCTGATATGTTCGTCTTTTAGTTTTGTGGGCATGAAATATTCTGTGGCTGGAGTATGATAAAGACTGAATAGTTTAAGAATTCAGAGATGGAAAATGATATTCCTTTGATTCTCTCCCCTCTTCAAGGAGTACAACATTGTTTATTTGCTATTACTTATTTGTGCTTCCAAGGGCTGGGGGGCAATAGGCAAAAATTCAGACACTGAGCCTGCAGATCAGAGTAGGAAATCTCCCAACTGTTTCTTTCACAAAACATTCCTGCACTTCCCCAGCAATACCTCAGCACTCCTTCAGCTTGGTTTTGTTGGATTTCTTGCTGGTCCTTTTCAGAAACTAGGAGCTACTGTGAAAAACAAGAAAAGCATCCAGAAGTTCTTTGAAAAGAAAAGTGAATCTTACAGAGGAGTTGCCATGCAAATCACCACAGTCAGCCGGTAACAGAGCTGAGAATTAGTCATGAATTCAGCACTGTGCTCTCAGATATTTCATAGCCTATAAAAGTTATCATTTAATAAATAATTCTCTGCACTTTACCAGGAATTTTACTCCACTGATATCAAAATGATTCATAAAAGTTGATGGTATTCTTCCATTTACAGACAGATGCTGCAAATGTTTAGTACTAGCTAGTGTGCTCTGGGCAGCTCCCTGGGCTTCAGTAGGACTACCTGCAGTAGAATATTACATGCTTATTATAAAGTCCTAGAAGGACTGAGACTTTATGTATTTACAGAGGTGTACCTGTGTAAATATATGTCACTAAGTAAGTTGACACAGGACTGAAATTTAGGTGCATACAAAAAGGCATTTATAGGTTCTCTATAATAATTTGCTTTAAATTCTACCACTACCAGTTTTAGACTAAATGTAATTAATCAAGTTTCATTTGGGATTTTAACATTGTAGTGATTTTTAGAGGAGTCACAGTGAAAGTAGCAAATCAAGAATGTATTAAATTTTTGTTATATGAAATGCAAAATAAATCTATAAATTCATAAAAAAGCCTGCATTTTCATTATGATTTTAAATTACATTGCCAAGGCTTTCTGAATGTGTGATTTTGAAGTCAGCAGTAGCCTTTCAAAAGATAAATGCCTTAATAATTTTTTTCTTTTTACATTTAAAATTACCTCAACATGAAATATTACACAAACCAGGGAAACAACTACAAAAATCAGGTACTTTGAACACTGTTTTCTCTAAAATATATATGAATGAGACTTTTGCCTTCTGTATTTTTATTTAGAAAGAAGTTTTAAGACTTGCTGTTACCTTCAGCTAAGTGGAGATAAAAAAAATCTCCATGATAGAAGCTTGTTATTAATTTTTGAAAAGAGATTTGGTGTCAGTTAATGGGGGTTTTATAAAGATACAAGTTACTTCTGTTATAGGTTCAAGATAGAACATGAAAAGTGATATTGTGCTGGACAGACAGACTTCCAAGGATTTTCAGGAAGGCAAACAACATTGTCTGTTAAAGTAATTTTGTTCTGACATTTTCAATAACCACCCACCTTTCCCACCCCAGAAAACATAAAAAAAACCAAACCCAAGCCCTAGTGTTTCTCCCTTAAATATCTTTCCAGGCAGGAATGATCTAATCTTAGCCAAGTCCCTCCTGTATCACCTTTATAATAAGACACATTCCCTGTTACTAGCAGCCATTACCATGTTCAGTCAAGACAACAGAACAGACTAACAAATAAAAATTTTAAGAAATTGCAGAGACCTTCTTGTAACATGTGCAGGCCCATGAAAATGTGCACAATGACATGTTGTCATTCAGAGGATGAGACAGCAAGGGGTGAATAGAAGAACAGCTGCATGATTAGCTGTCCTGTCTGTAGTTCATACGCTTGACCATTTACTATGTTTAAGATGTAGAGTTTGTTGATTCTTCAGAATGATGCTCAGGGTTTTCACTCTGTTGATCACTTTGGAAATGAGATTTTACATCATTTTTCACTTGATGCTGCCTGGATTTTATCTGGCAGTTCAGAAGGACGTGAATCTGCCAATGACCAAACCAATAGGCATACAACAACAACAAAAAAAAAGGCTTAATGTAGGTGGGCAAGATTGTAAGTGAGATAAAGGCTGCTTTCTGCTTTGACTGTGATGCTTGTCAGACCATACTTCAGTGCAGAAACTAAATGATGAGGAGGCAGAAAAGGCAGGCTTGACTGTAATACAAGTCATTCTGTCTATACCCCAAATGTACTTAAATCGTTCCATGGGTCCACTCCAAACAAACCACATACGAGCTTCTTCTCAAAATACAGATCATCACAAGGAAAAATAATACTCTTCGGAGCATTATTTTGAGAGTAGAACTGTGTACTTTTAAAAGGAAAAATACCAAATCCCTGCAAGTTCTTTCTTCCAGGCTTTTTAATTTGACCACCCCTCTTGTGACTTGCAGACTGGTCTTCCTTCACTGTGTAGCACATTCGTTGACATTTGCTGTATCTTCTTCCTTCAGATCCTCATTCAAGTTTTTTTTCCGCTCTATTTCAACCTGGCAGAGGAGAAACAGGGAGAACATAGAATTGTTAGGGTTGAAAAGGACCTTAAGATCATCTAGTTCCAGCCCCTCTGCCATGAGCAGGGACACCTCACACTAAACCATGTCACCCAAGGCTCTGTCCAACCTGGCCTTGAACACCGCCAGGGATGGAGC
>WYDI02033265.1:0-49808 GCA_009867235.2 Psittacus erithacus | reverse complement strand
ATGGAGCATTCACAACTTCCCTGGGCAACCCATTCCAATGCCTCATCACCCTTACAGTAAAGAACTTCTCCCTTATAACCAATCTAAACTTCCCCTGTTTAAGTTACTGGTCTCCAGCTGGACATTGAGCCGTTGACAACAACTCTTTGTGTGTGGCCATCCAGCCAGTTCTTTATCCATCGAGTGGTCCACCTCTCAAATTGATGTCTCTCCAATTTAGAGACAAGGATGTTATGCGGGACAGTGCTGAATGCTTTGCACAAATCCAGGTAGATGACATCAACTGCCCTATCCCTGTCCATCAGTTCCACAGCCCCATCATAGAAGGCATAGAACATTGGTAATGAGAAAGGAAACCGACAGAATAACAAAATCTTCCTTAATGGTGGTCCATGTTCCAGCAAGGTAAAGAAACTCTTGGTAAAATGAGAGTGCTTTGAAGAGAAATAGACTGAGGAGGGAAAGCTGGATTTTATTTACTCTAAATGTGTAAGCCTAATCCAAACAGTGTTACAATTCAACAGTGTCATGACATCTTTTTCAGAAGAGAAAAAGTCATGCAGAGAACTGGTCTCACATGATTTTATATTAATTACCATCTCTAGTTGTACTTTGAATCCAAACCCAGAACAAAATCTGCAGAGGATAGGTGGCTTCCTAAGTGACAGAAGATGAGCAGCCTAAATTTTAAATTTTGATGTGTAAAGCAAGAGATTAATCTTCAAAATGCACAGAATCACAGAATATCTTGACTTGGAAGGGACCTGTAAGGATCATCGAGTCCAATCCCCTGCTCCTCGCAGGACTGCCTAACACTAAACCAGACATCGGCACATTCTTGCAATCCTCAGGCTCAGGTGCTTTGGTCTACAGATGCCAATTTGTACTGGGATGAGGCCAAAGTGATCTACATTTGTGTTCTAAATTTCAACACCTCTGAAAACTCAGGAATGATCCAATGTCTAGTTCTTTAGAGGAATGCTTAGGAAGATCAAATACCTTCTCCAGAGAATTTAAAAGACTACTAAAAACCTGTTACCATTAAAAATATTTGCCATGAGAATCTTTTCATTATCTCTCATCTCTGCTCTTAAAGAAGGCAGGTAGGATGCCAATTTCTCTTCTGAGTGATCAGCTAACATGCAAATTTTGGCATACTGAGATTCTTGGCAGGTATATATGTAGTGCATTTTCCCATCTGCTCCTCTCCTTAGGGCAGGCAGGAAGAAGAAATATCTAAGCAGAGAAATAATGTGATCCTTTTGTGTGCTGTAGCACTCCCTCTGTAGTTGCTATGAAGAGCGGCAAAATTCCCTGTTCACACTTTCACTATATCAGCTAATCTCCAGTAGCCATGCGTATGCTTTTCCACAAAGCAACTGCAAGCAAGGTTATTCCATCTTTGCTGAGGGATAATCTGCTCCTTTTTTACCATGAATCAATAGGCTGCACATGGGTAGCTACTGCACAGAGCCTAGCATGTGTTGAATTCTCACTGCATCTGCCCATGGTATTTATTTGTCTGCCTACAGTTTTCAAGACAATTAAGTATGCAAAGTAACCACAGTGATTGCCACATACTCAGTTTTACCTTGTAACTGTAGTGTGCTGAATAGTTGACCCACTTCCTCACGTTGGTCTTGTCCTCAACAGAGATGGACCGAACAGTGGCTTTGGATGCAGAAGTGGTGGGCATGTCAAATTCCACATCTACATAGCGGACAAAACTGGAAGGCACTTCCCGGTCAGAGCCAAGCTCTAGGTGACAGAAGAAGCTCTGAGGATGGCCAGAAGCTGGAAAAAAGAGCAAAGAGACATGAAAGTTGTGTTGGATGGATCACAAAAAACAACATTTAGGAAGACGCAACATCACGAAACTGCAAGAAAATGAGAATCTGGCTGGGTGAACTAGTTCATACCAAGTGACAGTATCTTACCTGTTTCAGCGCTATAGGAATTTCCAGAGGAATTAAACAAAACTGCAAAAAGGATTGCCAATCACTCTGATTTTCTTTCAGTGGGTGAAAATACGAGATGTAAATCAAGCACAGTAGGGTAAAGGTATTTTCTCCCTTCTGATTCCCCCAGTGTATGCAATGTTAAGCGCATTGTGGCATATCCTTCTGAAATGTCTGTATTGGTAATGAGGAAAGGTGGGATTTGGCAGATATTTCACATTTGTTTGAAATTGTTATCCTCATTGTTAGCAAAAGAAAATATACTGGATAATGTTAAATAACTTATCTGGGTTCAAAAAGCAAGTTCATGCATAACTTGGAAGTAACTGTTTATTCTTTACTCTACCCCACGACAAGGTGGCTAGTCATTAAAGATGGCAAGGTGAAGAAGGAATCACATTTAGCTCTGTCATCTGTAAATGATAACCTTTGTTATTATTTTCCCCCTGTGTTTTGCTGGACAGCAGTGATGTTTAAAAATTGAAGCAGGGACTGCTAGTCAAACTAGCTTGGTTTTATTTCTGACTGGAGCCAACTCTCTAACCTCTTGAGCGAGTCACTTAAGGTCTGCACCTTCATTTTTTTGTCTACAAAATGGGAAAGCAAGCCTTCAAAGCCACTTTGGGCTTTTCTCATTGAAGGGATTCAGAGTTTCCTCACAAGTGGAAGGTTTAACAACTTACATCCCTGCAACAAATCCAGCGAGAGGCTATGCAGTTCAGCAGAGACAGCACTGATAAGCAGCACCCCAGCTGGAGCCAGGTTATGAATGAGTGGGTACAGTTATCAAACAGACATGAAAGCTTGAGTTCTGCAAGCATTAAAATATACCACCAGGCCTTTCATCAGGATTAACTATCCCAAGCAGAGTGCTGACTCCAGTTCTAGAGTGAGCCGGGAGCTCTCTCTGACAGCACATCCCGGCTTTTCATACCTGGAGCATGCCTTCTCTGGGTAAAATCAGTGGCACACAGCAGACCTCAAAGATGATGCCACACACCATGGGCCAGTGGCAGCCCCACTGCTCTCAGGGAGATCACTGTGCCTCTAGCACTGCAGGGCTTTTGCTGCTGGCCAGTTCTTGGGCTCGGCTGTGGTGGACACACCTGTGGTGGCAGCATACTCCAGCGTCTGCCATGGGACACTCAGGTGCTGCTGCATGTACTTGGTAATCGCTGCTCTGTGGTACTGCATTACGGAGATGCCTAAAAATAAGTCATTCCTGGCTCAGAATTTCTGTGTTCAGCACTCAGTGCTGCCAACCAGCTCCCAGTCCCAGGCCTCCCATTTGATCATATCTCTTCACTCACCCTACGCCAGGCTCAGCAGACTCATTGCAATCCTTCCTGCTCATCTGCTTTGCTATGCTTTTCTTCTTCTCTAGACTGAGACTGCAGTGGGCTGCTCCTCCCTTTAGGCTGCCTGCATTGCAGTAGAGGTCCACAGCAGCCTGAAGGAGTGGCAACACGGCACTGGTGCAAGCCACTGTCCCGGCTGCAAGGTGTTCAGCTTGCAAGGTGTTCAGCTTGCGCTGCTACACTCCTGAGCTGGCACATGCTTTTGGGATGGATGCATGTGAAAGTAGCACTGGAAAGTGTTAATCAGGTTTGAGCACACTGTGTGACGGGTGCTTTGGACATCTGAGCTTTTAAGCTCCTTGTAATTTCAACTGGGCGCATGGAACTAGCAACCACTCTTCTAACACACATATTGGTGGATATTCACAGGCTCAAAAAAAAAGAAGGGGGAGGGAAATAAAGGGGGGAAAAGGAAGAAAAATATTAATGCAACGCAACTACCAATGCAATTTTCCAATAATTTAATTTCTTCCAGTAGTTTTGCCCCCTAACAGAAAAGACCAGGCACAACACAAACAAAATATGGAAGTTATTCATTTAAACCAGTGCAGCATGGTAGGCAACAAGGTGAACTGATTAACAAAGCAAGTCCTTCATCAAAGCTATAGCGAAAAATACCCAGCACATGAGTGTTCATCAGGGAAGCACATGAGGCATAACTTCTATAGACTCTCTGTTCAACAGGCTCATTCAGAGCTCTTTCTGTAATGGACAGGTACAGTTTTTAGTAAAATCAGTCAACAGACTGCTTTTGCTTTGCAGCTTCTGCTGCCTTAAGCTATTAACATTTCATTCTGACAATCAAGGATCTGGTAATATAATTCGTATATATGCATGGGTTACCATGACTGGAAAGACTCTGTTTCAAATGACTCTATATCCCAACAAGTTTGGATTAAAGGATTTAATTTACTTCAGAAAGTATACCAGGTGCCTGGATCCACAGTCAAAGTAAAGCAAAGTCCAGATATTCAGATCCAAGGCTCTGCACAGAGACTACATCCTTGCTTTGCTGGAGGCGCATTTTCCCATGATTGAAGACCAGGTGGATGTTTTCTAATATTCTGCTGGTGGATTAAAAAAACCCAAACATGTGGAGCCCCGCCAGCTGCAACTGAAGCTCTGCAGAGCCTGTAAATAGGCTTTCTTTATCAACTGCTTTGATCACATTAATTGTGTATATGAGAAGGGCAATAAAGATTGACAAGCTATTTTGGAAAGGATTTTAGCAATGTGCTTAGTAGAATCCAGTCCATAGCTTTTTCTTAGGTTAAATCGCAGTCAGAGTACACACTCTCCTTCTTTTGTCATATGCTTTTAAATGTCCAGTCATAAGCAGCCACTTTGGTTACAGACGGAGCTGATAACAAGTTCCTAAAGTGAGAGTGCAAAGGGCTCCATCCCATTAGAAAGCACAAAGAGAAAACATTTGGATAAGACAGCAAAGCTATTGAAATAGTTTTGGAGCTAGGATACTACAACCTGAAGACAAGCAGCAAGCTTTGGGAGGGACCAGCTCTGCTCTCGTGTAGATGAGGTATTAGCCATATTTTTCTACTTAGTGCTTGAGAACAGCATCATTTATATGGACTTTTGCAAATAGGTAGAGGTGAGTTGTTATACGACTTGCGGGTAGGGCTGGATGCAGCCAAGCATACACAAGGTTGGGAGTAGATCACACATTAGTATTGTATGGTCAGAAGAGTATGTGGTCCATCAGGAAAATCCAAGGGTCAGGAATCAGTGCTTTTGAGTACCATTTATATCCCTCATTTCTTGCCATATATTTTGAGTAAGGAAAACCATGGGACAAGTGCCATCAAGAAATGTAAACAGTCCTTGAGAGGCAAGGTCAGATTTAAACTACATTTGGCCTGCCCTGTCATAATTTTTGGATTCCCTCCCTCTCACATAACTCATGTGTCCTGGCCAAGACAGTGCTTGCACGGCCCTTCCTTTCCCTGAAATTACATCTGACCTCACTGGAGGGGTGACAACACTCTCTTCCTCTCAGGATGTAAATAAATACTAACTGCCCTGAGTTCTGCATGGTGACACTGATGGATAGATGCTCTGTGGCAGGGCTCCAACAGCAGCACTAAGTCTGTGATGCATTTCCTCCTGACACGGCGATATATAATAGAGCCTCACACTTGGAGAGAGAAGATCAAGCACACAAGAGGCATAGATCAACATCTCCCTCAAAGTAGTGATGGGTAAGGAAGCATCACGTCGTAGGAGGCAGTAGAACCTGGAGTTCTGCCTCTTCTCTGGGTTTGCTGCTGGCATGTTCTGTGATTGTGTTAAAGTCTGGGGGCTTTCGTTTTCCCAGCTGTAATGTCTGTATGGTATACTGAGATTTTTGGAGAGAAGATGCCACAGAAGGCCCAATTTCACAGCATGCAGATGGCACAGTGAGATTTTCCTCACAAGCAAGTTACTGCTCACAAACAGCCTGAGGTTAATTTTGCATTGCAATATTTCTCTTGAGTTCCCAAGCTCTCTCTTCAAATGTCCCATACTACAGAAAACATGGAGCCTTCACTTTTGTTAGCAATATCCCTCCAAATCTGTAACCTGTGGTGTAAGCTGGTGTCCTTGGGCTGAAATGTGGTCCAACAGATTAGAAGACTTGGATCACTGTTCTGCTGACAAACTCAGGAAAAACATATGTCCTAAAAAGTGCCAAATCTGGTACTGAACTTGCCTTCAAGGAATACTGAATACAGAAACCCTCCCAGTCACCCAGCTGCATTACTACAGCATTAATATGTTAATACTAAAAAGTCCATATCTGTAAAAAGCTAGTCTAGGTCAGAGAAATTCAGAAGTAGAATTCACTGTGAATAAAAGTAAACCCAAGCTGTCTAGCTTTATTGCACACCACAGATGAAAGGCAGGAAGTGCAATGACTGGCAGTGATGGCCAAAGGGAACAGTAGTTTGCCCATAATATTTGAATGTTTAATTATGAACATGTTACTAGAAATACAAAGAATTGTGGGGTTTATGCTGGTATTCCCTCTTCAGGTTGAAGCTGTATTTACCTGTCTGCACTGGTACAGAAACACAGCCAAAAACTGGTGCTTGGAAATGTCTTTTTTTTTAATGGATGCACAATATCTTCTGTCTTCTTATAATCCCCATTCCAGATACTTTCCAGGCATTAGCTGTGGTATATGCATTGAAATATATAGCAGCGGCCCAGTATGCTTGGCAATGCATGGAAAAGAAATCACACGTGCTGGAGAAACTACACCAATTTATGTGATTCTGTGATTCAGCATTGTAGCATAGTATGTTGCCTTTGCAAGTTACCTGAAAAAGCCCTGCTTTCAATAACAGTGCTAAGCACACAGAGATGTTTGATGCTTAAGTCGCATAATGTACTCATAAAAGCAAAGCAGAAGGCATATTTTTGCATCTGGAAAACCTAAACCTGTTTTATCATTAGCAATGTTTATAGGATACATAAAACTACTGCAATGAAAGTTTAGATGAATGCTTCACGCAACTAACTGATGTCTTTTGGCATACTACAGAACGTGATTTATCCCTCACCATGTAAGCTCAATGTTCTCTATCTTCCAAAATACATAACTCCTTCTAGTTTACGCCTGCAGAGACAATATGCACCACTTACCTGAGTTTTTGTCAGGCAGTCGGTTTATCCTCCATACGATGGAATTAAAGGCATGCTCGTATTTGGCAGTTCCCAAAGTTACTCTCATTACTGGCTCAGAACCAAACAGACTGGTTGATCCAAAAGTGGCCCCCTTGTTCACCTTGGCTTTCAAAGATTTCTCCCCCAGGACGCTCTCCCTGCGGAAGTTCTTTACCCACTTGTTTGGCACTGGGTAGCGGATCATCACATTTTCACAAGGGACCTGAGTTAAAGGGTCACGGTTGGAAGAGAACCCAGTGGACATCATCAGCCAGCTCTGCACCTCCACCTCAGCACCATTGATGCTGGCAGCTGTCCTCAGAGTAAAAGGCAAAGTTTTCTCAGCAAAGATAGTTCTGAATCGCATCAGTTCAAACCGGCAGGCATCCAAGGGGTTGAACAGGATAATACGGGAGTTATTAAACACATCTTCATCCACACATGAATGGAACCGACAGCTGTATAATTTAATCCACTTAGTGGTAGTAGTGGGCATAATATCCTGCCTTGCAACTATTTCATTCCCTTTGATCAGGATATCATTAAGGCCTAGTCTGCATTCTGCCAGGCCAGAAAGGAAGCTGAGCACATAGATATGGGTCAGCACACTGTGCTGGAGAATCACACTGTCCCCTTTGGCCAAGATGCCATGAAACTCATCCCTGACATCAACTGTGATTTCTTCTTCTTGATAGTTCAGTCCTACTGTGCTCAGATCTGTTGATGAGGCTGGTAAGTTCATCAGTGTGTCTTGCACAGCATTTATGAAGCTAAGGAAGTCTTCATAATCTGTAGTCCCAAGTTTGATAATTTGCTCTCTCTCTGCTGTGTGAGCAATGGCTGGCTTAGGCTGATACTTCTTTTTCTCCTTGTAGGTTGTGCGGTCCAACCTCACACTGTGTATCCTTCCATTCTCATCATAGTTCTGGAGTTTGCGCTCTGAAATCTCATGATTGATTTCAAGTTTGAATTCCCGGAAAGGTTTCTCCAGGCCTTTCTCATAATAAAGCTGTATACATCCACTGTCAGCCAGCTTGACATATATTGGTCCCCAATGCCTGGATGACATAATATTCTTCTTCTCTGGGATCCTCAGCATCATTGGCCATCCATCCTTTGGCTGAGCTGGTGCCAGATTAAAAAAGGCTGCATCCAGATCATATGGCATCATGGGGTCATCATCAGGCAGGGTAGGGGTGCTCACATGATCTGGGTCTCCAATCTGAAGTTGTTTGAGCTGCTCTACAGCATCTGTGTGGGTTATATTTTTGCTTGCCTCATGGAAACTGATGATATCAGACTCTTGATGAAGAATAATGAGAGAGTCTCTTTGGCTTTTGCCTGGAGCACTGGAGACAGAAGAGCTTTTGGAATGCCTCTCTCGCTCCTCAAAGAATGAGCTGAATGGATTGATGGGTGAAGGTTGGACATCTCGCAGAGATTCATCCAGGAAGGGATTAGTCGCACTCCATGGTGGTGTTTCAACAGAAGGCAACTTGGTTAAGGAGGAGAGATCGAGTTTTTGAATTTTGGAGAGGTCCCCCAGTGTGCTTTTAGGACGTTCTCTTTTCTTAAAGTATGTAGTGAGGTTAAAATTAACATCTGGAGTCTGTGTTTCTGCAGGTGGGGTGTCTGTCTTCAAGGGAGAAAGGTTTGGTGGTGAAAAACTGACTTCGTTGTCGTCAAAAGTCACCCAGCTGGGAAAGCGAACTGTGGTTGGGGTAGATGAATGCCCATTCATGGAGGTGTTGTTCAGCTGCCAGTTGACAGCCTCCATATCTATCTCTTCATCTTCCTGGAGAGATGAGGAATTGTCTTAAAAAAAAAGAGGGGAGGGGAGGAAATTTCAGCTAATTACTCTGAAGTTACCTAGTTCTCTCCAAGTACAGAAAACTACAGTCTGCCCAACAGTTTGCATGCTCAACAAAGGCATTTTCATAGGCTGGGCAAGAAAGATAATCAAAAGACTTGGCTAAAATGCTCAAGAGTCTGGCCAGAATTAACAAAGAAATAGACAGCTGGACACAGAAAAAGAATGCAGCAAGAAACAGAAAAGGAATTACAACAATGATTGTATTGCTCTCATTCCAACATAATGATTTAAAAAAAAAAAGAAACTTGGCCCACATGTTGCAGTGATTTTTTTTAAACTTCCCTCTCTAAGCTTTCAGGCTGCATTTCTCCTCTCCACTGTCCTGGGTTCAGCAGTAGCAGTCATTTTTCTCTTTCTTAGTAGCTGGTGCAGTGTTGTGTCTTTCACTTTTGGTCTGGGAACAGCGCTGATAACACCGATGTTTTTAGCTACTGCTTAGAATGTTTAGACTGACCAAGGACTTTCTGAGACTCATGCTCTGCAACGGAGGAGGGGAAGCTGGAGGAAGCAGAGACAGGACACCTGACCCAAACTGACCAAAGAGGTATTCCATACCACAGCACATCATGCCCAGGACGTAACGGGCAGTTACACAAGGGCTGGAGATCTCTGCGGGGGTGGGGCTGGGTATCGGTTGATGGTGAGCGGTTGTATTCTCTTCCCTTTTTATTTCCCTTATCATTATTATTATTGGTGGTAGCAACAGTGGTTTGTGTTATACCTTAGTTAATAGGCTGTTCTTATCTCAACCTGTGGGAGTTGTATTCTTTCGATTCTCCTCCCCATCCTTCTGGGAGCTGAGGGAGGAAGGGGGTTAGTGAGTGAGCGAGCTGCGTGGCAGGGCTTAAACCACGACATCCACGTACCTTCTGCCATTTGTTCCCTCTCACTCTTGTTCTCATTTTTTCCCTTTCTGTCCCCATACCCTTTACTCTAGAGAAGAATACAATA
Source organism: Psittacus erithacus (assembly GCA_009867235.2). Taxonomy (NCBI): domain Eukaryota; kingdom Metazoa; phylum Chordata; class Aves; order Psittaciformes; family Psittacidae; genus Psittacus; species Psittacus erithacus. The sequence goes on along the minus strand of WYDI02033265.1, from coordinate 40,005 downwards.
GAGGAGAGAATGAACACTGTGGAAGAGCTCTTCTGCACTTTGTCCCTACATATTTGTCTGCACATTTGCTGTTAACATGAAAGCACATGGGGATATGGTGAAGACACCATAAAGGATATGTAGGTGGCATTTTTGCCCAGGATGTGTTCAGCAAAGAGACTCTTTGGGTTACCCAGGGGGAAAGAGTCTGCCAGTCCTTGCATGTCTTTGAAGAATCTCTCAGAGAAGCAGTGATTTAGGGATGTATGTTAGCATGCAGAAAAATTTTTCTTTTAATATGTGGAAGCTGTCCCCATGCTCTGCCAGGACATGGCACCTTCGACCACTATTTTCCTAATCTCAGGCTCTGCCAAGACACTTCCCAGAAGCTTACATCTTACTGTGCTATTTCAACCCCAGCTCTTCCTGGTGGAGATAGCTGCCGTGGTAATAAGGTGTTTTCCAAAATGAGCATGCATTCTCAGAGTTCAGCAATTAAAGGGTTTTCTTTCCATTTTCTTCCCACCGAGCTAATCAATAAAAGTACTCCTCAAAATGAGCAGCCAGCATGAAATAACGCTCTGCAGCTGCATCATGGGTTTGCTTTATGTATGATGCAACAGTACTAGCACTTGTGCCTGTTGCTTCTGATAGATATATAGGTCCTATGTTTTTACCTAAGTCACTGTTCTTCAGTACAAGCAGAAAAGTGTCAAATGTAGCACTTTGGTATGGATTCACACTTGTGATATTTTACAATATTAACAACAGCAACAATAACAACAACCACCTATTTAAGTCATTATTTAAATTGCTACCAGTTCCCCGAAAAAGATGAGCTTTGTTTCCATTCTGCCTCAACCATAATAAGACAATTTGAATTTTCATTCCAGTTACCATTTAGGATATGGAATAGGGAATATTCATGTTAGCCAAAGTGCTGCCACTAGTTCATTATATTGTCATGGGTAACTTGATTTTCTGGGCCTCTCATCCCAGCTGCATGGAAGTTCACTCAACTTTTTGACCTAAGGATAAAACACACAATGCAAATTCTAAAGGTTAGTATAACTGAGAATTATATATGAAGAGAATGATACCAATTTGTTTTTCAAGCCACAATAATAACAAAGCAATAACAAGAACAGATAGCTTTTACAGACTATCCATGCATTTCGAAGTGTATTTGAAAAGAAGTGGCACTATCTCAGTTTCCCTGATTTTCTTCTCTACCCTGACATTTTACTCCCAGCTTTGCACCATGCTTCTCTGTAGTCCCTGCTACTGTTTACACCACTGGATGCTCTTCTGTCTCCAGTGACCCACAGTGATAAGTCTTTTATCTGTTAAATTTTGCCACAAGACTATAAATAGATTTGTGAGGGGAAAAAAACAAGCCACCTTATTATCATTCATCCAAACCATCTTATTATCACCCTCAGAGAGAAAGTAATAAAAACCCCACCAAGAATAATCTGTCGTTGTTCTGATCCTCAGGTCCATACCAATACCTTTCTATGTTGTCTCATGCTTTCCCAGTACTTTGGTTAGCAAGCATGTAATCCTCTGAAGCACAGCAAAGGCAATGAAAAGATGTGGTAAAAGGCTCTGATTTTATGGTATTTCTGGGAAAACATTCCCTATTTCTTTTAGGACTTCTAGAAGTCCTGTGTTTATAAGATCAGGGCTTCTTAAGAGTGGACCACCTTTTCCCTGCCTGCAATTATAATTTTTCCCTTTCCTGTATCTTAGCTTTTGAACTACAGAAATCAAATGGGAATCCACAAATAAAGCAGTAAAATAATAAGTAGAGGCAGATGAAAAGACCTCCTTGAGAGTCTATGTGAAAAACACAGAAATCACCTTAAGAATTTCTTTCTAAACTGAACAAGCTTTATAAAATGCTTGTTTTGACTCAGATACCCAGAAATGCAGCAGAAGCACTACAAGAAGATAGTTTCACATGTGTAATCATTTGTGTAATTTTATTTTCTAGAAGAAATCAGTAAACTGTTATTTGATCTGATATGTGGAAGTGTCAAATCTGGGAAGTGAAATAATCTTCCTTTCTCAAACTAAAATCAAAAGCACATTCTTCTGCTGCCAAAGAACCATATTGTTGGGTTTACAAATGTTTGAAGAATACAGAGGTGGTTCTAGGAAAGACAGATTTTTAGCTCTGTCTGTAAGAGAATGGCTAATAGCAAGGAGTTTAAAAATAACAATATGCTAATGCAGCTAAGCATCCAAAGAAAGTTCCTGAGAACTAGATGAAATAGTGTGTTTCCCAAGAGAAATATTGGAACCGCTGCTGCAAAGGCAAATACAGCATGGTGAAAAATCTTGTCATGGCTACAGGATGGCTTAGACAATTACTTCAGATTTTCCATTCTTGACTTTTGATGAATTCCTGAACATGGGTGATAAAGTTTAAAATGCGAATGTCCTTCCATTTGGCAGCACCGCGGTAGGTCTGGGAGAGGACACTTAAGAAAGTGATTTCCTAGATGAACTCCTTGCTTTTCTAACTGCTTTCAAAATTCCTTCCTACAAAATAAATCATGAGGATTGCTTGCTGATGGGGTACATTCTTAAACCCGGATTGACTCCTGACTAAGACTAGATCTGCATAAAAAAGATGTGATCAAAACGAAACACTTGTTTTTTTCTTTTTGACTGACTGACTTTGCTTTCTTAAGTAAATGACTTGGATAAGTGCTTTCTTTGCAAAATTAAAACACCTTTTAATTGTCTGTTCTTGCTAAAGTCCGACCTGACAGGTTGCTCCAGCCAGCTACAAAACACAGGAGCAGATTTACCACGGTGAAGGTGATAGTTGCTCTGTCTCCTTTCCCAGTGACACCAGCAACAGCTCTGGGCAAGCAGCCTCAGGCTACTCACACAGCTATGCATCTCTGCATTCATTCTCCCGCATAGGTGGTGCCTGCAACCAGCACTGGCTGTACCTTACTACATACATGTCTCAGTATAATTACCAAGCCATTAAATAACTGGGAAACTTCAGTCCACAGTGGACAATAAAATGCCAACCTGCATTGTAATGGGTTTTTTTTTGGTCCACAACCTCTTGATGTTTTGTTGGTTTTACAAGGGTTCAGTAGCAAAACAGTTATTCATTTCAGCATGATAAACTGAAAACCAGCATTGTTATAACGGATGTAGAACATCTCACTATGATCAGCCTCTTGTGGCTCACTACAAGGAAAGGAGGCTTTGGTTCTCATCTTTTCATTTTTCTGTTTAAAGTATGTTGGCCAAAACCACCAGGTATTATCATGCTAAAGGACATTGACAGAGACTGGAACACAGATTTGTAAGCATTCCTGTAGATATTGACTGTCTGCAAGATCTGATATGTGGAAGGGATGAATGCTCACACACTCTACTCCTGCAGCTGAACACACCATATACAAAAATTTAACAGCAATCTAGCTCCCCGGTGTATTGACCTGTTAATACAAAAGCTACGTTTATAACTTCATACCTTATGTCACAGCTAAGAAATATTTCAAAATCATCACAGACTAAGTAGCCATCAGGAGAAGGTGCAAGATGAAAGACTGAGGTAACAGACCCAATCTCTACAGTTCTTTCTTATTTCTTCTCCTCCTACGTGGCAAGTTTCTCAGATCACATTGAAAGGATTCATACTTCAGTAACTTTTCAGGTGATCATACTCTGTCATATCCTGTCACTACATCTCTTTGAACTTAAGTGTCTAAATTTAGGCCATGTAAATCAGTGGCCTGATTAAACCTAGTAATTGTATCCCAAATCTGCAGTACTGTATAGTCTGTTCCCAGCAGTGGGTTAATGACTAGTTAAATATGACGCCTGTTGCTTGGTTAACTACTGAGAATTCATCACAAGTCCCAAAAGAAGTTTCGTTGTTGAAAGAAGTTAAACAATCTGAAGTTACAAAGAAGTTGTATCACTGAGCTTCCAGCTCTATTTAAACACAATGAATTTCATCTACGTTCAGTAAATTTATCCCTGTGAGTCTCTAATCTTTATAAAAACTCTCATATTTCATTTTAAGTGTAAGCCTTCATACAGATACTAAACTGAAGATGAAATACAAGCAAATTATGACTTAGCCCCTCACAGCTAGATTGAAGCAGTCCTCATACTGCAAAAACAATGTTGAAAAGGACTGTGCTCCATCTACCATCTTAAAGGACTTTAGAAACTTTTGTGGACTTTAGCTTTTGATGTTTTGACATTTTCTTATCATTCTCTATCTACACAAATGTATGCACTTATGGGAAGGCAGAACGACTATATTTCAGGCATTTATGCCCACTGTGCTTTGTTGCTGTTGTGGTTTAAGCCCAGCTGGTAACTCAGAACCATGTAGCCGCTCGCTCACTCCCCCCACTTCCTCCCTCCGCTCCCGGAGGGATGGGGAGGAGAATCAGAAGAATGTAACTCCCATGGGCTGAGATAAGAGCAGTCCAGTAACTAAGGTATAACACAAACCACTGTTGCTGCCACCAATAATAATAACGATAAGGAAAATAACAAGGGAAGAGTATACAACTGCTCACTAATCACCGACCAATACCCAGCCCGACTGAGCAGTGATCTAACCCTTCCAGGTAACTGCCCCCAGTTTATATAGTGGGCATGATGTACTGTGGTATGGAATACCTCTTTGGTCAGTTTGGGTCAGGTGTCCTGTCTCTGCTTCCTCCAGCTTCCCCTCCTCCGTTGCAGAGCATGAGGCTCAGAAAGTCCTTGGTCAGAGTAAACATTACTGAGCAACAACTAAAACCATTGGTGTTAGCGCTGTTCCCAGGCTGAAAGTCAAAAACACAGCACTGCGCCAGCTACTAAGAAGGAGAAAAATGACTGCTACTGCTGAACCCAGGACAGTTGCCCTGAATTATTTGCCTTCTGTCTCCTTCACTCATGCTGCATCTTGCTGCTTGGAGAGGGAAGAGAACGTCTTCCCAAAACCTGCGTCTGACCATGAAGAAACTGGTATTGGACTACTCATTAGAACAGTGGTAGTTGCAGCTGAAGTCTCACTGCAACCAGCTATGTATGATGCTACTTGAGTGCCTTTTTTTGTTTCACCTGTTTCCCTTCCCTTCCTGTTTACCTTTATTCAACTGAAGAAACTAATGAAACAAAGACTGTAATTCAATCAGAGCCCTGTCATTATTCCTTCAGAAAATGCTCAAGATAACAAAATTTGTTTGTAACTTAGAACTTTCCTCCATGATTAAATTTAAAAATACTCAGTATTTTTATTGTGTTATGTTTACTGAGTAGTTAAAACTGGGTCATGAAAAAAAAACATTTCAGATGTGGTATGGAATAACGGAAACAACATTTCAGAAACTCATAATCTATGCACTGTTAAGTCCCCTTTTCCTTGTACTGATCTCAGCTACGCCGTCTGCTCTTGGCTGCAGCTATAGCTTTGCAAAAATTTCTTGCATGTTCTGCAGTCTGTGCTGCGCAGCAGGCTAGGCCAGTCTTAAAACAATACCAAGCATCTGTAACACACCTCATGCACAAATCTGGTAAATTAGATTCCTACAGCAGATATCCATATTCAGAAAAAGTGTTTTCCAAATATACTGCTTAGGTTTTAGTCTGTAAACACTTAGAAGTTAGTCTACTAAAACTCTTAGAATTACAGTCATGAGCAAACACATAACCTACCCAGAAATCATCAAAACATTGCAGCAAAAGAGATATGTATTCCTGGGACTCCATTTAATAACAATTTATCATCTGAACAGTAGATTACAAATTACAGACAGTTCATGAAGGTCATGGACAAGGTTGTTAGTGTCCTGAAGAAACTGCCAGATCTTAATGCCAGGTAGGAATTATGTGGCAAGAAGTTAGAGGCAATAAGGAACTTTAAAAGGGACTAAAACTCTCCTAGTGATAGTTAGAAGGCATTAGGTACTCTAAGAAAAAGCACTGTTTATCACTTAAACCCAGATTTCTTGCTTTTTGTTTTGTTTTGTTTTCCTGTGTTGTTCTTTTTCAGTAAAGGCTACTTTACAAAGAAATTGAAGTAAATACATTTTGTTCTTGGAACATACTTACAAACTTCTGTGTAAAACAATGATAGTGAATGGGTCCCAAACTATTACAGAAAGAAAGTTTTTTTGATTTAAACCCAGTTGAAAGTCACAGATCTAGAAAGCAAGTGTTCTATCTGAATATCAGTTCATGTGCTTCTATTAGCTGGCCAGAAGGTGGTACATTAAGACTGATACTATTAGAAGTAGTCTTCAAGATTTTTACAAGATTTAGAGAGCACTATGCCTGCTCAAAGAATTCACAATATGTATGTGACATAATAATACTGTTTTATAATTAAGAATCATTTGAGCTAAGTTGTGAACAGATTTCAAGTAAGCGGCGGAGAAAGCATTAGAAACTGCTTGCTTTTCCTTAGAACTTATGTCTATTAAACAAACATAATAGGCTCATAAAGTAAACACCATAGCAACTAATCATACGTATGTGATTCATTACAAAGCAGCTTTGTTTCTATCCCTGAAGACATAGCACAGATACCGCTGACATATTTTTACCAATGTGTCATCTAACTTTGCTCACAGCAAGGTGTGCTCAGTCCAGAGGTGACCCAAACTATGGCTACACCCTAGTCTTAGCCATTATAACTACCATTGGAGTACTTATGCTCCCAGTTTGGCTATGCTAGACAAAGCTTGTGTGTGAGGGGACAGAGAAGAGCTAGGAAACACAAAGCTGAACATGTTCCAGCACATGGATCAATAAGAGAATGACAGGTTCTCTGAATCTCTGCTTCATCTTTCATCTGAAGAACAATGAGCAAACAAGAACAATGGAAGACATACACATAGCATTTTTCAGAAGCAGTTCCTTTCAAAGTACATTAACGAAGATAAACAGACAGTCTGACTGAATGGACTTTGGACCTTGCTTCTATTCAGAGGTATCCTTCCATCTCTGATTTTACTCAGCTGTACATACAACATATCCTTCAGTAGCAGAACTGCCACTGAGACAAGACCACAGAGCTCATGAAGAAATATTCTGAAAGTGAATAAGGAAAGAGAGAAGCTTCTGCTAGCCCAGGATATCTTAGGAATTGATTCTGGCATGCAGAATAAACCTATAGCCAATCCTACAAATGCAAAGACAATCCCACTTCACCTTGGAGGAGCTGATACTAGCAGTTACATAAATCTCTTGTACAGAGACAATATGCTACTTCATCCTGCCATAATTTTACAAACAATATGTGATGCATCGGTTTCGACCTCTTAAGTTTAGTTAAGTTGACCTCCTCAGTGCTTGAGATAGTATCATGTGGAATAAGCCTGACATTTGCAGTGCCAGACTGCAGGTGGAAATGTTCCAGCTACTGGATCCTCTCAGAATTTGGGGTCCCATTAAGCAGCATAGCCTTTGACTGAAAAGCAACTCACTATGGTCTTATGCATCAAGTTACAGATCCAAAAGACAGCTGCAGTATTGATCCCAGGATTAAGTTTTATATCATATCAAGTCAGCAGCTCACATCCTGTTTGCCAGACTTGTCTGCATATCTCAGGTTATGTCATATTTATACACTACCTTTAGCCTGAGCAACAGCAAAATTACTTACAAGTTATGGTACTGCTATTTTAAAAAAAAAACCCAAGGACTCATTTCCCAATTTCTAATGTAAAGCTCTGTGAAAACCTCAACTTCACCTACATATTTGAATCATTTAGTTACCTGATGAACTGTAAGGACAGATTTGTTCTGTAGACAACACAGCTGATACATATTTGTAAATTACAGAAGCTAATGGTGTTCCACTTTTGCCTGAAGCTTGTGATAATTCTTTCTAACCTTGTAGTTTATTATAGAAACATTTTCTGTTTAAAGTGCAGAGAAGACCACGTAACTACGTGAGGGTAGCAAGTTTGGTCAGTCCTTCTTGACTCAGAGCATATGACAGCTTCAGGCTACAGTGAAGTTTCATGAATTAACAGGGGAGGTGCTCAATGCAGAGCTGAGAGGAGATAGAACAAAGCCATGTGTAGGTGAATATGGCTTTTTTTTTTTTAATTCCTGGGGGGATATTTGACACATAACACAAAGGACCAAAAACTGCAAATAGTGTTAGAAAACAGAAAGGAGAGCCTGACCTAAGTGTGATGCCTGATCCACCTGGCCTGCCAAAGCAACATCCCCATCCTCATAATTACAGGTGCTTGAGAAGCAGCATGATGCAAAGGATATGACATAGGAATGGGTTGCAAAAGGCTCAGCTGATATGAACTCTGTGATTGTCTTAAGTGACCTTCAGCTAGCAATTTATGCCCTGTGCTCCACAAGTTTTCTCTCTGTAGCAAAGCAAAAATACTAATGTAATGGAAAGTGTTAATGGCTGTTGTCAAGCCAATTTGATGAATAGGCTATAATAACTCATGTGACAGCTTGTGGGCTTTCTAGGGACCACACAGGATAAATGGAATACGCAAGGGAGTACTAATTGAAGATAGGAGAAGCTGTGGCCCTTGGCTGAGCAAAACCTAACTCATGTGTGCCAAGGGATGTCCTTGTGCACTGGCTGCTTGCAGGTAGGTATATCGAGGAGAGCAATTAGAAAGGTGGAGAAGCTGCAGTAAACAGCTAAGACTGGATGCTTAAGTACAGGATTGGCTGTAAACTGCAAGGAGAAATGTTGGGCATCTACGTCTTACTGTTTGTTCCTCCCATATGCTGAGAAACAGAGCACTGTCCACATTATTTACAAGCAAGGAAGACTTCACAAAAATATTTGTGGTAAGCCAAAAAGGCCTCTAGTGCCATTTAGCAATTGCCTGGGATTAGAGTATGACAAATACTGTTTTTTCTAAAGAGAGAGAGAGAGTATGGCATGGTTCCCTCTGCCAAGACTGACCTGATATTAACTGGCAAAACTGATCATCGAAGTAATATATCTCTCCAGCTCTCAATGAAAACTGTCATATGAATGAATGATTTAAAATTCAGTTATTTTTTAATGCTTCTGTCTTGCACAATGTTAGAACACCAAAAAATGTTATCAGGGAGACATGCTCTTATATAAGGACAAAATACAGAAAATATCCCTATTATTTTGCTAGAAAAAACACAAGTATTTAATGCCTGATTTTTCTTCAAATAAACAGCAAGGACTGGGACAAAGAAAAGCTTGTAACACCAAGACTGAGCAGTAAGATGAGCTGGAGAACATTTATAAAATGGAAAGAGATTTGGGAGTTCTTCCAGAAGGGTAAGGTGAGCATATAGTTGCTCCTCACCCTGGGATTGTAAGGGCACAAAGACTATTTATACCTGGTATTTTAACTGTGCAACTGAAGGACCTTAGGTAGGAACTGGGATAACAAAAGTAGGTTGCTCAGAGATCCCAAACAAGAAAAGCTTTGCATTGAGTAAAAATACTGAGAGAAACCCTGTAGTTTCCAGTTACCAAGATCTTGGAAAGCAAACTCTTGTTGCAGTAGGTACTGAAATATGCTTGTTACAGTCAGATAGGCACCACTTTATTCTGGAAATATAATTAGGCACCACTAATTCTGGAAATATTTTGTCTTCAAAATCCATACTATGCTGTTGCTAAAGTGGTTGCAGGGTTAAGTCAGGGTGCTGCATTGCTGGTTTTCACCCCTTGAGGCCTTTAAAGATGTGTTCCGAGCAAGACAGTTTAGACAGGACTTAGTAAGAAGAAACATTCCCACTGGTGGCAACCTAACTTCAGCCTCCTTTACGGCAACACTGTTCTTAGTTTTTGCCTATCTAGGAAAATTATAGTGACATTACATGGGCTGTCATGGACAGTGCTTCTGAAAGCACAGCTGTATTGGCCCTGCCAGTCTTGACAAGCACAACTTCAACCAACTTTGGAGACTAAGGGAGCTGACCTAGCTCACCCTTCACATGTTTATAATGGAAGGAGTCACAAGGATGTCGGAAAATAGAAAACTTGTCAGCCTGTTCATCCAACCACATTTTAGGTAACTTATCTTGCTGTATGGTCCTCTGACCCAGTCTGAGTCTTGTTATTATCCCATGTTGCTATCAGCATCTCATCTCCAACCTCAAGGTAGCTGCTGACCAGCCCTGGAGGTTGTTATGAGGGAATGGCTTGTTTTACAACATATTGCTCTGACTGATGAGGCCATTCCTCCCTTTGCACACTCATCTGTTCCAGGTCTGGGACAACCTTAGTGCAGCCCTTCCTCCGGCCCAGGCTCCCACCATAAAAACCCAGCAGTTGTGCAGCTATTCACAATTGCAGGAAATCAACAGAACCGAATACTGGGCTGTTATCTATCTTATGTCATTTGGAGTTTTGTTTTCCCTTTTTGTATGTGTGTGTGAAGCTACCGCATTACACAGGATTATTCAGGGTCACTCCACAGCAGCAGCCAAACAGAAATGATCCAACAAGCAATTTCTTCCTCTCCGCCTTGGCCCATGCTGGTGTGGTTACAGTGAACAGAAAAGCACAGGTCTCACTGTTAAATGTGGAAGTTTGACCAAAAGAGACTCATGCATGAAGAATGGAAAGAAGTAACTCATGATGTTACCACAGCACTTTGTGATGAGAAGTGAAGAGGAAACCCATACTTCCTCCCTTTATGCACAGATTGTAACTTCCCATCTCTAGCAAGCATCTTCCCTCTAAGTTATGATTCTGCCTGGAGGCAAAACACAGGGTACACACTGTCCAAATTCACTTACGCTAGTCCTGCATAACTTCTCAGCCACGCTGATTTCTTTTCCTGTTAAGTTTTAGCTCCCCCCATCACCACCTAGTCTTTGCCGTATGTCCTCTTTCTTCCCCAAATGATGCTCCCCATTCTTTTGATGGGGGTGCAAAGGGGGAGGAATTCAGCTAGTGGCTTTGCAAAGTCACTTCTTTTTCTTTGTAAGATAGAAAGAAGTTGTGGAAAACATTAAAATACTTCTGTGGAGAAGTAAACAAGAGACCCCAAATGTCAGCCATATCAGTTAGCGAGCCCCTTACTGTATACACACACACACATATGCATATATACGTGAGAGAATAAGTTGTCAGCTTTAAAAGTGATGAACAAGGAATCCTGAAAGTTTCTGCCCTGGGGCAGCAGTTACTAGGAATCAGGGAGGGTGCAGGGGCTGGATGGCAATCCCTGTATGAAATACACCACAGAAAGCTAAATGGAAATAAACTTCTGCATTCTTGAATAGTGGATAAGACCTAGCAGGTCTTCAGGGTACAGGACAAGATTAGGGGAGAAAAAAAAATCAAAAAGGAGATTGACAGTGTGATAAGAAACCGTACTGCCTGTATCACCAAACTGCATAGCTGGTTTGGTGGCAGCTGAGAGACAAGAGCCGAGCACAGAATGCGACTGATGTGAAGGAAAACAACAGGGCCCCCACAGCTGCTGTGCCCTGTAAACAAAGCAAAGCTTTCTGAAGGGCCATGTGAGGTTTTGCAGAAGAGCCCTGAAAGAACTGAGGTCTGCCTGAAGGAAACAACAGGGATTACAGAACTGAGGAATGTGGGATAATAAGATAATACGAGGACTTTACTGAGCTTGAAAAGAAAGCTACCCAGACTATAAAAGGAAAAAATAATTATTAATGTATTCCTATAAAGGGATGAAATGGACATTCAAGAAATGAATGGGCAACAAACACTTAACAGGTAATTAAAGCACCCTAAAGTGGCATTTTATTATATAGTGGCACTGACTGCTGGAGAAGATTTGACAGGATTTGCCCAAGAACAACACTGCTATGGACAAGAATGACTGCCTCATTATATTTGTTTATATTATATTTATGCTCACGCATTTTATTAGAAAATTTCAAGAAATTAGTTGATCACTTCTCAGGAAAAGAGGTTTTTTTCTTCATGAGATAATGTTGCAGAGGTGTTTCAGTACATCATGGAAATGTGGGGTGGGGAATTTTTTTTCACCACTGGTTTACTTGGGTAAAGTGAATAAACAAAGAATCATAAATAGATGTCAGATGAAAATGTACCATCAGCAGTCCCCTAGGTTAACAAGTCTAGAAGAAATATCTACAGGGGCTTAGAAACATGATGCAATCTGATTTTTTGTGCTGCATCTCCCAGGTTTGCATGTTGGTACCAATCACCAAGGTCACGTCAAGGTCAAATGGTGGAAATAAAAAGGCCAGTCATGTGGACAAGAACATGTACCTCATGGGAAGCTTTGAATTCAACATCTCATATGAAATGGCATTTCCTGTAGGATTGGTTATGCATATGAGTGCTTGAATTCATGAAGAAGAATTCTGCACTTGCTCTGGCTTAACGAAAGCATGTTTCTGCTTGAGACAAGGAAAGAGATTATACTGGGAGTGTGTTTATTTGAACCAGAATTAATAATGTTCTAGAAATGCTGACAGTTTGGAAGATAAATCTTGTATTTACTAACTCAGCAACTAACTCAGATCCTCCCCGCTAAATTTCCCTGTCATCTGTGCACCACAACAAAAGGCAGCGACCTTATAAAACAAGAGATCTACTTAACACGCGGTGAAATCTGTGCTTGAGCTCTCTGAACAAAAATCTCCGTTGGGGTCAACTGTGCTGATGATTTTGGATATGAAAATTGGTTCACCCATAAAGCAAATTGAAACCCAACTCTTTTATTATCGGATCCAAGCACCTGTCAGATGGCAGTAACCCGACTATGCTGGGGTGAAAACTGTGCCACACGCTCCTGCGGATGAGCCAGGCTCCTTGGAAATAGTTTCATGAGGGCTCAGGAAGCAATTACCGAATCCTAGCAAAACCTAATTATGCCCCATCTCCTCCTGTGAGAACTATCATTTAGGAGACGCCAGAATTATTTCCCTTCTCTCCGCCGTATAGTTAAAACATAAATTAAGTGGATGGTGTCCCCCCTCTTTAAACTTTTATCCCTGTTTAGTCTCTTCTTTGTGCCGTGCCTTTTGTCTCCGGGACAGGCTGCCTCTCTGGGCCTGCGCTCCCCCTGCCTGGCCACGGGCGACGGGCAGGCATGAATGAACAGGAAGGAATGTTAACCCCTGCCTGACCTCTGCCTGCGAGGGAAGGGGCAGGATTGCTGCACTGGGGTAAACGGCGTCTCCCTTAATGGGGAAGGCAGTGGCAAGAGCGGTCCAAGCGCGCGAGGTGCAGGTTAACTTTCACGCAGGGTGCTCCTCTGGAGCATCTGGTTGTCCAGACAAGCCTTGGTGCTCATTACAGAATTGAAAGAGACCAAAACAACGAGCATCAAACAGGTTAAAACCCTAATGTGCCTGGAACTGGCATCCATCTGAGCCCACCAGAAATGCTGGAGAAAACCCGACTGTGCCCAGTTGCAGTCATTTTCCAGGATGCTTCTGCTCAGCAGGGATGCTAAGAGGTGGTTTTGCAACTTAAACGTACAGCAAGAACTAATCCTGCATATTTTATCTCTTTCTCCCACACAGCATGTTACAGTGTGAACCATTAGCAAGTCATTTAATGGAAATGGCAAACACTTCCCAAGCACAAAGAACAAATATAGATAGCATTGGTAGCATTACCCTCTGTTAATTCAGAGTCGACCTAGGAGGAGAAGCTACTGGAATCCTGTGTGTTTAAACTAACTTTTGGCTCTCAGCATCAAGTCTCCTTATGTACATGCAGCTCTACAGTATACACGTTTACACACTCCACGCCTAAGCCTCGCTGTCCAAACTGAAAGCTCCTGGTTACTTTTGTGATAGGCAAAACATTTTTTAAATGATCTTTTATAGGAAAAAAAAAAAAGGAAAAAGTAAAGAAAAAAGATCAATTGTTAGCCTCTTACTTCCCTTCTCACTACTGTAATGCCAAGATACAGAAATGGAGGGAACAACGTCCAGCAGACAAAGCAATTCCCTTTTCAGCCAAGAGCCGCTTCATTTTTGATTCAGTTGGAGGATCAAGGATCTTGTCTGCAGCAGCTGCCCACTCCAGTAGCTTGTAAACTACGTTCATATAAATACACTGAGGTCGAAGCGTTTCTTTATCATCTTTCTGGCCTGCAGAGCAGACTGAACATCTCTTGAGAACAGGAGCTCTCATGAGAGTCATCTGAACTTCAGGTCAGGACAGAAAGTCTCTTGGATCAGCATTCCTGACAACATTTCAATGATTCTCTGTTGGTCCCAGCTGGAACCTGTACATGCTGAGGCAGCTGCAAACAGACAATAAGCTAAGCTCAATTGAACAGCTTCTGTCTTTGGAAAAGCTCTGGAGTTTGGCTCAAATCTGGGAAGGATAAAGTTCAGGTTGATTCATTTCCTCTACCTTACTTCATTCATTTCCTAGCAAGGTACCACCTGGAAAGCAGATTGCCATATCTGCCTCTGGATGGCCAGATGCCAAGCAGATTGCAGTACTTGGTGAAGACCCTCCTGGGCTGGTTAGGCTGTCTGCACTGTGCATGATGAGTCAGATAAAAGAGACGTAAAGCAGAATTCCTGTATTTGTGAGCAGCAATTTTGCTGAAAAGACAAAAGGGAGACTCTCTTGCTACACTGAGCTAGTAAGAGCTACTTTTAGATGGAAATAATTCTGTACATCTCCTTTACTGTCATCCGTAAATGTGTTTTACTGTGAATGGTGTGTTCAGTAGCATGTACTTTAGGAAAATGTGCATGGAGTTCACTCAGGTAAGGAGGGTCGAAGGAAGTAGGGCAATGGTATGGGATGGAGGACACCTTTAGAAGCAGTGATTCTGGAAAAGATTTGGATGATTATCACCTCTAATGAAATTCTAAGGCTAAAAAACTGATGTAGTATTAAGGAAGAGAGAAACATGAAGCAGAAGGGAAGTCATTCAACTTGCATATGTAGATGCCCTGGTTCCTGGTGGACCACTACAACCCGATATTCTGTCCAGAATTCAGGGATGTAGAAAAACTGAAGAGGTTCAGAAAAGATCCACAACAACTATAAAGAAACAAAAACACCCTACCACACAGCAAAACACAAAAGCTCTATTTAATCTGCTCTGCAGGAGATTCAGGAACAATCAGTCTCTAAGCTGCTACACAGAAAATTATGAGAGAAAAATTGCTGTGATTTAATAAGTGATATGTGATAGTTGGAAGGCAACACAGAGAAATTGAGACTGGAAATCATGCAGAGTTTAAATAGCAAAAGTAATTAACCATGGAACTGATTTACCGAAAACCCTGTGCAGTGAAATCCCATGACATGGGAGTGCTTTAGGGCAGGTAAGACCCAAGTTCTCACAGGGACTAAGTCAGGGGTGTGCTATGGTTTTTGATATGCAGAAGCTCCAATTACATGATAGATTTAAATCTTTTTGACCTTTTAATCTGCATGGGAAAAACCCCCAGCAATGGTTATTTAAGTAGCTCCATCTCACTCTCCTGTTGTGTGACGAATTTTGAAATAGCTGCATGAATTTTAGTGCTGCTCCCTCACAGAAAAACATTAATGTAACTAGATTAAATATGGAGAGTTGAGGTCGAATTGAGCATTTCAGAATTGGCTGTAAAGAATGGAAAGTAAAAGTTACAAAGAAAGCCAGGCCAGTATTCAGGATGCCAAATATAATATCTGTGAAGATGTCCTCACACAACCTGATCTCAAAGTGCTCAGACCTACATGTTCCTACACATAATAATACTGCAGTACAAACTGCTGCTTAAAAATAACAGAGGAAGAAAAAAAGGAGTTGTATCAAATTATCCCCTCTTGCAGATCACAACATAGCTGAATTTTGATTTCTGCACTGCAGAACTCAGTTCCAAATTACGCACTTATGTGTAAACCCACCTGCTTATTCCTGCATACACCAGGGCAAAGCATTTCTTGTGTTTTCAACAAACACCGAAACACTGATGTTCCCTAACAATGCAGCACTTGACAAATCTGAATTGCTCACTCATCCACTGAAATTCTATACAGAGCAGCTCAGAGCTGTTAATCTCACAGCAAAACCTGCTTCCAAACCTTCCCCTTCTTGAACACCTCAGCATGTACAGAGATTTCCATTATCCCGTCAGCAATATTTGCAGAAAATTCACATAGCCCTTTTTTTGTGCTTCAGTTTATCTTCTTATACTACACAGAAGCTTTTATCAACAAGGAAGCAGCCTATTCCTTGTGGGATCTGAAAAGAAATAACCTCCCACAAAAGTTCATGAACCAAGCAGCCCTCCTCCCCCACATCCTCCTCAGCTTTAAAACACGGTGCTTTTGTACCAGTGCAGCAGGCACTAGGAATAAGGTGCAGGAGGACATTACATGCTGATTTAGTTGTATACATACAACTTGAAAACCCCTTTTTAATCACTTGTTCCTGAAGGACCAAAAGCCAGCTCTCTGCCTCATCCTACCAGTGTTTGCAGCATCAAACTTCCTGTAAGTAAAACTTTCTCAAGTCACTGGTATGGCGTTCAAGGTTTCCTTGGACTTCATTGGATTTCATGGGAAGAAAGTTAATGTCTTTCCCAGTCTTCTCTCTCTGTAGTTCATCCATCAGCCATCCTCCCATATTCCTACCCGACCCTGCCACTTACGGCCCCTGCTGTTAGAGTACCTTTCTTCTAAATAAAAGTTCAGACGCTCATCCTCCCACCGACAGTACATCCAGAGCGCTCGAATGAATGGATTCTCTCCTTGCTGCACTTACCCGGGGCTCAGATGACTTCAGTTTGGCGGTGCCAGCTGCAGGCACATCAATCGGGCTGGCTGCCTCTGCCCGAGTTTGTCCATGGCTGCCTCCGTGGGAGCCGACTAGGGAGGTATGCACCCTGCGTGCTGGAGCAGGAGCCGTGGCTCCCTGCCTGCCAATCAGCCCCGCGACACTCCGCAGGGTGGGCAGGGCATAGAGATGGAAAAATGTGCAGGTTACGTTCAGATCTGGCACTCCCAGGAAAGCAGAAGGTGGGGTCAAACAGAAAGGCTGGGAGCAGCAGGCTGAACAGGCACGAGACCTCGTGTTATACCCTGCCAAACAAATAAACTGAGTTTCGCTTTTTCCTCTTTCGTGTAAAACCAACCTTCTGGGGGCAAAGCTAAAACAAATCAAACCCCAAAACATTCCAACTGATCACCTTGCAAGAAAGGCAGCAGGCTGCTCCCTGGTCATCAGCTGAATCACCGTGTCCAGTTAACTCTTCATGCACCAGACAGTTTTAGGACTGGGATTTTCTTTTGTCCCCTCAGGGGAACTGTTTTGGATCTACTTCAGATTGAGTAAATACCGCGGTAACTTTTAGGTGCAAAGTACTTGCCACATTTTAAAGAAGACAGACATTTCTATTCTCTCATTTTGTACCTCCTTGGAAATATTTCCCTGTGTCTCTCTCAAACTAAAGGACAGAAATTTGAGGGCAGTTTCTGACCATTGGAAGTAAATGAGATTCTAGTGCAGTCTTACAGAAGGAAGATAAAAGGCACAAAAATCCTAGTTTTAAAGACCAAACAAGACAAATTTATGATGGTGGTAACAGGATATGTCTATTTGTGATAGCAGGGGATTTGACTTCATGATCCA
The DNA here is from genome assembly GCA_009867235.2 of Psittacus erithacus. Classification (NCBI taxonomy): domain Eukaryota; kingdom Metazoa; phylum Chordata; class Aves; order Psittaciformes; family Psittacidae; genus Psittacus; species Psittacus erithacus. Next base: position 22,462 of record WYDI02033265.1, on the reverse strand, counting down.
GGAAGTTATTGTCAGTTTTTCCCATAAAAGCCAAATGAAAGAAGGAAACCTAACCTACCCACCAAACAGCCAGGATCACCAACACAGAGTGCTCCACCTGCCAAATACACTTCTGGGTCTTCCCAAATGTCTCATTTTAGCCTATGTTGTTTCTGTCCTTGCCTCACCCCTGTTCCAAGCAGTTTAGATGTAAGGCTGAAAACCACAGGGACAAACTACCTGTGCCTCAGAAACAGCCAGCACCCTTCTGCTCCGCTGTGACATTTCTAGGGTTACTCAGGTTTTTCTCATTTCCCCTTAGTGGTTACTATGGAGAAACAAAATGTATCTGGGATTTTGACACACTAAGGAAAACAGATTGTTTGAAGGCAAGGTTATCTGGATTATTTGGAAATCATACCAGAAAATATTTGGCTCACAAATAAATTATTGATTTGACATTTAAATATTAATATAAATCAGTATAGATTGATATATTAAATCTATAATTTTAAGTACACTAAATTAACTGCAGAAGGTAAATGGCTTTATGGTTTGAATGGTGGAGCATGACAGGGTATAGAATCAACAAGGAAAGATCAAGCTATGATTTTCTGAGGTATGGTCTATAGCTGAGTGTGAATTAAATGATGAAGTGGGGACTAGATGATGGAACGAATGACCAGGTACTATAGAGACAAATGTGTTGTACAGGAGTCTTTCAGGCAGGAAAGGTTCAGAACAGCATGCAGCAAAACTGGTGCCTGCCAGCATGTAGAAGAGACACAACTGCCTCACTGACGGGATATGTTTGCGTTGGCGGCAAGGGTGCGGAATCAGTGGGTAGATGCCTCTTCTGAGCTAAAAAAATCCCCATATTAAGAGTGGCTACATACTGTCCCCCCTTTTACCAGGCTCTCCATCTGGGCCTTTGCAAATCTGAGTTTATACTACTCATCTGAAATCAGACAATTAATGGCAGAGCTGGAACATTAGTCTTCTAATACCCCCAGGTCTGCCAACCGCAAAGCTGTCCCTTATGCAACGCTGTCACTGCTCATCTCCTTCCTGCACTTTGTGGTAACAGCTTCATATAGTAGATAGGCCTTTCTCGATCAGTGTAAGAAAAAGCACTTTTTGTTTCACAGAGGCCAAAAATTCCCAGGCTTGCAGCAAGTTGAGGCTAGGGCAGAAGGAGAGGGAGAAATTAGCCCAAGGGCAAACTGCTTGAACAAAAACTTTTAAAGGTGTAAGGCTTAAACAAACAAGTTGGCTGGAAAAGATGAAAACTCAGACCTGCTCTTGTGACTTTCCAGATGAACAGTGGCTCTTTTCTCATTTCATCCTCCCTCTCCTTGGCTGAGGGAAACCTTTATGTAGATAATTTTGTCTGCTGTTCTGCCTGTTGCCTCAAACTTTTTGTGTGAAACAGCAATGTAAGATGAGCAGGGAGATGAAGTCATCTTCCCTTAGACTCTCTCCTTTGTTTCTTGTTCCCAATTAAAGTCCATAATTAATCTGGCCACCACAACAGAGCACTGCATGGGGTGCTGGGATGTTGAGAACATACTGAAGCAAACTTGTTTCTCAGGAAACAGAGGGTATTTTTCCTCACGTGGTATTAGTCCCGTGACCCTCTGCCTGATAAAAAAGCACTTTAAAAATGTGCACATCAATTAATTCAAACTAGGAGCAGAATTAGATTTGGGGAGGAGAGTGAGAGTGGAAGGAAATCTCCTTTCCAAAAAATACATGTACTAAAGTGCTCCTGTACACCTCAAAGACTCTCAACAGCCTTTGTGAAAAATCAGGATAAACTCAGTCCAAAATGCCTGTTAAGCTGGTGACTCAGGCTTTCTGCTTGTCTGTGGGAAACCTCGGTTCAACTGCGTTCTTGTTTATACATGAGCTCAACTTGAGCTTTGTGTCCTTCATCTTCAAAAAGAACCCTACCCACCAGGCTATTGCTAGTTTAGGTCGAGCCTGTCAAAAGCCCACCTTGGACCTTAATGGAAGTTCTGTCAAAACCAGTATGGCCACAAAACTTTCCCAAGAACCCCTTGCAGAAAAACTAAAAGCAGCTGATCAGTATCAGGCGTCTGGTTCATCCCTTTCAAGACTGTCCCTTTCATGTTTGACACTTCCCTGGCTGATACTGCTGTAGATAGCTGGAGCTTTTACTACTGGGGCCTGTTTGAAAGCCTAATGGATATCAGTGGAGGATGAAAGTCTCTAAGCATTCCCAGCTATCCATAACAAGGTCTACTTTTCATCACACCTCACTAGGCTTTATTCATATTCATCTTTACAAAATATGAAACCTGGATGAAAATCTGTTTCAACTCTGCTTCCTGAGGCATTTAAAGCATTAATAACAGATAAGGATTTGCTCTTAAGCAGTATCTTGTTGCTGCTGGCCTGTGTTCATCCTGTAGCAGTTGAGAAAGAGAAGGAACCGAGCTCAGCCTGTGCAACTTGGCTGAACACAACCCCCCATCAGCCACATTTGGCTTGTGTTTATAATTGAACAAGCTATCCCAGGATCCTTCTCTTGGGAGAAGATGGCAAAATTAAAGTTTGGTGGCCCAGAATGGGTTTCTGGAGTACCATCCTGGAAGGACAAGATGGTTTAGGCCAGGATATATTCAAAAACAGCACATAAGGAATGAAAGGCATCAAGATATACTATGAGGAACAGCCAGATAATCCTTGGCTATGTAATAATACATGGCTTAATCCAGGCAAGTAGTCAGAGTTAAATTCAGCTTCTCATGACTGAAAATATGAATAGCCAAACCGACTAATACCCAGGAGCTCTGAGATATGGTATCAGATGGGTTTCTGCTTGTTATATGTTTCCATATAGTTGAAGTGCTATTTTGCCAGGGAGCGTCTAAGGTCTGTGAGAAGGAGAGTGTGTAGAGCAGTTCACAGGCCACAGGCCACAGACCACCACCTAGCTAGTCCAGTTCTCATACTGGGAACTCTCAGAGATGCCTCCTTCACCCCCAAGGGTGCCCTAACTGTGCCTGCCATTCAAATGCATGCCAGCCTTGCTGTGGTTAGAAATAGACCCCTTCGGATGATAGGTCACACGTAACCAAGCCCTCCTCCACCTCCAAGTTGCAGGCAGGAGCTCTGCCCCCTCAAAGACGAGGCTGATTCAGAAGAGTCTGAGCATGTTATTTTCTTCATACACTGGTTGGATGCCACCTGACAGAACACATTTCTCCTGGCACTGTGAAGCAATCTGTGCTGTGGGCCAAGGACTCCTGGATCTGTGTGCATAGAGGGCAGTGAGGTGGGCCAAAAAGCCAGGGTTTGGACAAGGGTGTTAACAGCAGCATTAAGCTCTATCCAATTCAACAGCCACTGGGTTGGGTTTGTGTGATGGTCAGCCTTTCCTTTCAACAGAAAACATGAGTTAGATTTTGGTTTGATGTCTTGCAAGAACCTATAAATAAAAGCATGTATACATGCACACACACGTATATAAATAATTATGTGCATACACATGCAGAGTGAGGGAGCACCCTGGCTCACTTGCTGCACATTTTCACTGCCTTGTGACTTCAAGGCACAGAAAAGGGAAAGGCTTCACCCAGTGCCTGGGGGAAGAAACCTGAAATCTTAACTCTTGACCCTAATGAATGGACCAGTGCAGTAACACCGAAAGATCAGACAGGCAATCTGAAGCAGCAGCAAAACCAGTGCCAAAGTAAATGCATCATCGTTAGGATTTATGATGAAGAAATACAATTTAGAACTCTAGCCTTTCATTGTTCTGGAGCAAAGCAAACTCTGACATGCTCAAGAAATAACATATTTGTGAAACAACTCCCAAGGCTTTAATGACTATTGCAAAAAGCTGTCTGCTTTATTTGGTATTATTTGTAATAACTGGAAGGTGATTTTTAAATCAAAAACTCATGCGTAGTCTACAATGATACACAGAGACCACACCTACTGTAACTTACTCCTGGTCATAAAAAAGAGGTGGTGAACATCTGGACCACAATGTTTGAAGGCTGAGAAAAGCCTCAGTCACCCTAATGACAGACATATTGCATAACCAAGTTTCTTTACATTAATTTAGAGGAAATTTAATCTATTACATTTCCTAGCAGGTTGCCAGCAGACACTGCAGAGTGACTATGAGAACTGGGCATTAATAGGTTTATCCTCATCAGCCACTCACTTTCAAGGGATAGGGAGTTACATGGCTAAAATCAAATGCTACTGAATCACTTGAGGGATGCTCCAAATGATTTACCCTGAGAGCAGTAGTTGCACCAAGGGATGGCATGATCCCACCTTGCCCAAGGAGATGAGCTGCAGAGCTACTAATTGTGTTAAGAACATGAGAAGCCAAACAAAGGCTTTTCACATCTGAGGCATCACGGCTGATTTGTCCAGGTCATGGTTTGAAAGGGTGATGGAGCCAAATAAATTCTCCAGCCCAGCAACATGAAGCTGAATGAAGACTTCTTCAGTCAGCCTTATTAGCAAAGAACTCTGCAGTGCCTAAGGAAGAAGGGATGCTCTGCTTTCAATAGGACACAAAGGGTGCTAATTTCTAATCTGTGCTCCATTTAATGCTCTTTAAAATTCACAGCCAAATCATGAAGTATGAGGAGCTGAGGAAAATAAATATGCAGTTGATAAAGGCAGCCTTTGTACTCAAACGTCTGTGGGAGAAACCACAGTAGAAAACTATGTTGGAGGATCTTCACTGTTCCCACCATAATATCTCATCACAGGGATTAAAAATGACTTTATCCTTATAGTGCTAGTAATAAAGAGAATTATCAGCAGTCCTGCTATTCATCACAGAGGACAGTGAAACAGTAATACACATGCTATAGCCATAGTTCATTGCCTTAGTGATTCTAGCAGGTCTTTTTCAACAGAATTCATATTTTCACTATTTGTTCACTATTTTGTACACGTGTTAACTTGAAATTTACTTTAAAATAAATTATACTGTCAGATTCAGCATACAGCTTGGAGACATTAAATATTGCTATATATTCACTGTCATGCTTTCCTCTTTTTAAACATCTTCCCTTTTGGTTGTACATAGTCAATATGGAAACCAAATTTATTAAACACATTGTAAAGCCAACTCCATTTATATGAAAAAATGTAAAATATAGCATTTTCCAAACAGCTGTGATTTTCTGAGTTGAAGGCTTTTTCAAACAATAAAACTAAAGGAATAAAAAGGGAGTGCTACATTCTTAAAATTTTGAGGCAAATTTGTGAGGAATATATACCTCCAGACAATTACTATGCAGTTAGATTAAAAAAGGCACAAGAACTTATTCTACACTTTCATTTGGGTATGTGACAGGCTTAGTGAGACTCGAGCAAATCTGCCTGTATTATGTGGCTCGCCAGCATGCTGCACGAGGCACTGTAGGTGATTATACTGTTAAGTGTAGTGATCGGTTGCCTTCAAAACTTGTTCACTGATTTGAGTGGCATTTTCCAAATTTATGCTAAATTAAGTGGGACTAGAGTCATGGTGTTTGAGTGTAGGAAACAAAAATTTATTTTGGTGGGGTGGGGTAGGAGAGGGATGGAAATGATTTAATGAATTTTGAAAAATGAAAATATCCATAGAATTTTCACCCAGAAAATTGAATTTTAAAGGTAACACACTTTTCTTATGCAACAGTAGAAATCCAGATACAAGACTCAAAGTCCTAGAGCACAATACAGAAAGAGAAAATGGCTGGATAAACACTGCAGTTTATATTACTGTAAGGTACAAAAATTATCATCACTGAAGAAATTTAAATGACACTGCAGGACACTTCAGTTTAGCATTAGCTACTGCTAGAATTGGGAAGCATTTTCTCAAAGAGTACCATTACTTCACTATCTTGCAACAGTGCTACTGTAATTATCCATTCAAGAAATAGCAATTTAAGTTCTTAAGCAGAATATGAAGAAGTTGTTTTGCACACAGAAGGGTCTTCTGCCAAGTAAAAGGGAATGACAGCCCTTTTGCCCTTTTTACCTTCACTGACAGAAGACAAGATGCAGCAGGTTCACCCACGAGGAACACGATGAAGCCGCCTGCATCACACTTCTTAAGCATTTAAGTTATCTTAAATTGGAAAGGAATAAAAGTGATGCAGCACTCAGAAAAGGAAAAATGGACAGAAAAAGAAAAAATCCTGATATGGAGGAAGAAAAAAGGGACTTTATGGATGAAAGAACATTTTTTAGAGCTAGGTGATGGATTTTAGAGAGTTCAGCAACTGAAGGCAAAATTGTGTCTCTGCCCAGAATGTCTCTGCATCATAGGCGTATGAAAGTCCTGTAACACAGGAAAAGAAATCCTGGACAGCACTACAAATTTGGATGAAGCCCACACAGAAGTTTTACTCAGCTTTGTTAAGATGGTGCTTCAGTGCAGTCTGTACAACAGACTGGCTGTTGGGCTGTTCAGAAAGTATATTAAGAGTGCTTTGTTAAAAATCTAGTAAACGTGTAAGGCTGGCAATTGTGGAAGAAAATAATAACCTCAGTTATGATATTATCTATGTACAATATGGCAGCTTCCAAATAAAGTGATCCCAGAGCACTGCATGTACTTCACTAACAGAAGTATAACCTTTGTATCGTGAATTCACAGTCACCTCTGAGAAAGAATACGAAGTCTTTCTAGAAGTGCACAAAAATCAGCAAGTGAAAAATAGCTCTTTCTCCTTAAAACTGCAAAAGCATGTAAGAAAGCAGTATCATTTACAATTATCATACCTGAAACAAAGCTGCCTTTCACCAGGAAGCCTTTGCTGACTCTCTTTTATCTTCAGAATGTACTGGCAGCCGGGAGGCTTAAGAGCCACCCTGAAACTTCTCTGTAAAGTAGGGGATGGGCTACTGCATGTGAATTAAAGCTGTTGACTACTTAACATACCAAGAAAGAATTCAAATGCAGAAAAAGTGTAGCGTAGCTATCTGTCCTCATATTTCCTTCCTCCTCACTTCTTTCCTGGAAAAAAAGAAATCAAGAGGCACTTGAGCTGGGTCTCCAGGTCTGGGAGGAGAAGCCTGATGGGACCTGGTCCCATGCTGTTTAACTTAAGATCTCCTTGGAAGCAAGCCCCAGGAATTAATGAGTTAATCCCAAATACTTTGCTTGCTGAAGAACAACTCCTCTCCCTGCAATCTGATGAGGGATGTGCTGATTCCTATTGACCTGCTTTTCCTTTTATCCAGCAGACAAGGGGCTACTGGCTCAGGCAAAACCCTTCTCCCTTCACACCTGTTTGCTTCATTAGTTCATACTTGGGTAGATCAGATACACAAGATAAGCTGGCTGTGTTCTCTGGTGAAAGTGGATCACACTCAAGGCACCTTCTCTGTGTGTTCTTAACCCCCTCCCAAGAGTCCGCATTACCACCAGCATCACTCTCCTGGGAACACTCACATGCCTTGCCTCTGCTCTGTTATTAAGATGCCATCTGGTGTTGATGCCTTAAGTACTGAAGCACTGACCTCTTTCAACTAATCTGCCTTGACCTCTATGGATTGGTTCATCCGATGCTGTCCATCTCTGGACACATATGTGACTAATCAAGAAATCAAGTGCTTTCCATGGTATTTTAACTATGCTGTGACATATAGGCCTGTCTCTGCAAGCCCAGGACACAGAACAGCCACGGCAGCTGAAGCAGATTTCTGAGGAGAGTCACTGAGTCCTGTAATTTCAAACCAAGCAGAGACTGAAAGCTTACCTGCAGGGTTTGACCCCATCATGGGGTACACTTGTTTGTACTAAAGAATCTGCAGTGGCACAGGCTGTAGCAGAGATATATGGTCTTCGCAGAGCCCTGAGTACACATCCTTGTTGCTAATCCATGGCACTGTCTTTGCTGCTTTTGTAGCCATGCTAAATCAAGCAGAAAGCTGTTCATGAAAGATGCAATCTGTATTTACCTTAAGGCCAAATTTACCCTGAAAGCCTGAAGTCTACTATCAGCAAGGACTGACCTGTGTGTACGGAGATAACAAGTGCACAGCCCTGCTTAAACCTCCTCAGCTAAGCATGGTCCCAAATACAGTCTTTAAAGCAGCACAGCCTGGTGGCTTTACCAGGAAAAGTATAGTCTATTGACTGAGACAAAGAAGCAAGATGAAGACTGTGGAGGCCAGCTACAGCAATTGCTAAATAGACACGCCAACGTTCAAAGAAGGGTAACAATGTACATGCAACTGCTTCAACAAAGTGAAATGCCATTCTGTACCTCCCTCCTTGGAGACGAAGAACTCAAAAAGGTCTTCGGGGAATCCTGCAGGTCTCCCAGGATACACCATAGTTCACACTAATAATGTGTTGCTGGAGGCAACCGAGCCTGAACAAACAAATCAATCTGGGGAATGAGCAGAGATGGCTTCATGAAAGCAAAGCCTCCAGTAAAGCCCCCCTGTTTCTTTTGTGTAAGACTTCCCACTCAGACTCTAGCTTGGGCAGGCTGGCAAAGGGCCTGCTGCAGAGGAGGCACAGCAAAGCACCCTGGGCCAGCCTTGTGTCCCACTTCCAGAGCCAACTCACTGTTCTGCCCTGAAGTGCAGCGAAGCAATGAGGCTGGAGTGTAAAATGCACTAACACCTTCCAGGTGTTTGCCCTGCCAGATGGATCATGTGCCCCTCTATACCCTGCGCGCTTTCATGTGCTCCCATTCCATTCTGACCCCTCCCAAAGACTCATGCCTACCACAAAACACACAAATGCATGTTCAGTGGAGGTAGAACATAGCTGGTACAACCACACATAAATCCTTGTGCTTTTTGCACTGAATGAACATCTCTGTTGAGCTTCTCAGGAGAAGGAACAGTCTGTATGTTTTGAAGAAGAGAATCAAGAATGTTCTTGGTGCTTATGCAAGAACATGAATTTATTTCACTTGATTCAAAACAGACACTCTTCTTATCACACATTTCTTGTAAGAACATGTATATCTCAGCACCACACTCACCATTATGCAAACACATTAAAAAACTCAGAAAAAGATTAATTTTAAATGTGGAACATACTTAAAGTAAAAATCTGGAGAATGGCATAAAGCTTGGATGTTGCCTGTGCTGGGTACATTTCCTTGTGTAGAGACAGAATTGTACAGATACAATTATACAAATTATACTAACTACTATCAGATGGCTGCAACTGTTAAGATTATGGCATATATACCATCTCTTCAGAAGACTCACAGATCTGCCAGATCAGTCTGAATATAGCTGCTCCCTCTGTCCATGTCAGTGTTCCTGTGGAGAGCTGTCCTCTTCATGTCACCAGAAAGCCAAGGCTTTTAAAGGTCTATTATAACATAACCTGAAACCTGGGAAAGGGGCAAGTCTAAGCTTACACATTATCTGCCTTTCAGATAATAATCAAACCAGCTACTTACTGAAACACCTACTTCTATGGGCTTATTTTATATTATGAGTTACCCTTTGCCAGTAACCACCAACTTCCTCTTGTCCTACTCTTCTCACTTTCAGTATGGAGCACTGAAGACACCAAAGTGTTAGTTTGTTTATGCTGCTCATATACTAAATTATTCCATTGCTCCAAAATCTGCCTTAGGATGTTTTTGGAAACTGCACTTTGTAATTACCATGTTTGTGAAAATGAGCAATAAACCCTACGGCTAGAGCCAAAAGCTGTCTGTAACAGACACCTACCTTCTCCAATGGTATCCACACCAAGACTTCAACCAGTGAGAAGATTCCTACAGGCAGTTACACCCACAGAGGTCACAGTCGTACCATCTATGCTCAGCAAAGTTTATGTCTCTTCTAAGTGCCAGTGTGCATATTTGGTCTGCATATGTAAAGCCAGCAAAGAGCAAAACCCAAATATCAGCCAACAGTGCTGGACTGCCAACACATAGAAGGTTGCTGACTGCCCTGTGCCAAAGACAGATGCTGTTTGCTCTGCCTCCCATGGCTGATGCTGACCTGCCACAGACCTCTGGTGCTTGCCCCAGTCCTGCCTAAGGTGTGGAAAGTTCTCCTGCAAACTGCAGTTCCCACATTCTTAACAGCAGGAGGACCAGAAAGCCTTTGGTTCCTGCTTATCTCATCTTCATTAGCCTTGCTTGTCCCCTCCCTGCAGTGGAAACAGACCCTGGCCCAACTCTTCTCCTGCTCCCACCCGCTACTATGAGGAGCCAAGCATGGGATGCTCCAGAGACAGGTCCTGTATCCTCATGCATGGTGAAGCAGGAGGGGATAAGAAGCAGAGAAAGAGTGAAAAGGGACTCCTGACCACATTCACAGCTCGCTGGCACATCAGACTCCTCATCTGCACAGGGTGCCTCTCCCCACTATTGGGCACTCCTGCCCAGCTCCAGCTCCTCTCCTCAAGTTCCCCACCTGACCAGAGTGCACAGCATGCGGCAATACAGTTGTGCCACTGTACTAATGTAAGTGCTGAAGATTCCCTTTTTCCCTTCACTCCCAAATGTTAGTTTAGTTATGCATGCTCTAATCAGCATGTAAACCTAACAGGAAAGTATCCTACCCTAATATTTTGATTTTCAAAGCAGGTTTAGCTTCATCCCGGGTCTAACGTTTAAGGCACCAAAAGGAAGGATATTTCTCTTTCTTACAGAGATTTATCTTGTCAGTCTCACTGTTTGATTCTCCCCTACTCTTACTGAAGATAAAAGCTCAATAAAGCCAACACAGGACTTGTCAACCCTGAAAGCCAGGTCTCAGTGGGGCCTAATTTTCTCAGAAATAATCTCTGGTGGTAATGTTACATACTGGAGCTAAAGCAAACATCATATATGCATATAGAAAGAGCAAGGAAGCAGGGCTGTGGTGATAATTAAACATTAACACATCTAGACACTGTGCCAAAGCTAATGAATACTTTGCCACTGCTCTTTAATAAGAATAATGATGCAGAATGTAGTGACAAGTGCACAGGAAGCAGGTTAGATAACAAAAAGGAGGGAGTGGAAATGGAAATTAACATTAATGAGGCAAGAAAACATTTTGGAGAGGTTACTATGCTCAGATCAGGAGGTCTGATAAGCTCGCTTCCTGACACATGTAATTACAGTTTTCATCACAAGGACTTTAAAGTGATTGTGATGGGGATGGTACCACACAACTGAAGAAGAGCACATAAAGCAACTCTATTAATGAGGGGTAAAAATTACTTCGAAAAATACAAGGCTGAATCTGACCACAATATTATGCAAGACTTTGGAAAGGAAAAGCGAAAAGCAGAAGATAAAAAAGGGGATGGAAGCCAGCTTTAAAAGAGGCAGTTTGTTCCAACCAAACCTAACAGATTTTATTGACAACATATCTAGGAAAATAAAATAGCCTGCCTGTATTAGAAAAAGCAGTTAATACGGTACCACCTGGGAAGGAGTTAAAATAGAGACCAATACCAATATTAAGACAGAAGTAAAAACCAAGCTAGAAGGAAGATGGCCATTGAGTTTTAAGAGAAATATTAGGCTATAGCAGCCACAAGTAGAATTTTTTGATTAAGACTATCCATATTTTTAAATAATGATCATGGCATAGAAATGAACATGCTAAGGGTATTTGCTGAATGCACACTGAGGAACTGGGCATATAAAGGAAGCTTTGAACATCATACTGAAAGGAGTAGTTAATCTTGAGGACTGGAGTAACAGAAATGAGATTAAATGTAACAATACAAAGTTTACGATCAGGCATTTCAGGACAGACACATCTGTTATAATGAAGGAACTCTTCAATTATGTATGAAAGTGATCTAAGATATAGACAGACAATCTGAATATAGTGAAAGGGTACTTGCCTCATGCACCAGCATAAAAGGAAAGAAGATGCTGCGGTGTATCAAGGAGAAAATTGCAGAAGATGGGGATACAGTAATATCTTGATATCAGGCTATAGTGAGATCTCAGCCTGTGCGCAGTTTTGGTCACCACATCCAAGAAAGAGTAATGCAAACAGGAACATGAACTGAGAAGAGCTTGCTGAGATGAGGAGGAGAGTACAGAACCAGAATACTAAAAAACTTGTCTCATTCAGTTTAGCAAATGAAAGCAGAGAGAGTATATCTATAATCACACTGTATAAATATATTAAAGGGCTTACACTGAAGAGGGCAAAAAGCTATTTGAAAGACAATACTGGCACAGGAGCATGTGGATAGGAAGCAGTCATGAATCCATTTACACCAGTATCCTGGGAAATAGCTTCCATTACACCTGAAGTAAATCACATTTAAAGCTTTCTGAAATGCCTGCATGTGAAAATATACCAGCTTCAACAAATTGGTGACTAAAGTCTGCACTTAAATGGCATAATTTCTACAAAGCCTGTCATGTGCATGGGGACACAGAGCTAAAGGTCATATATTGACTGGAACTCTACTCTCCTTCTAGGCACTAAACTAAATGAATAGGTTTGGAGAGGGGCAACTGAACTGCAGCTATTTGAAAATCTTGCCACACTGTAGTAGGGACAGCTGGGACCCGAGTATCTTGGAAGCGGTGTTAGATGCCAAACCCACATGTGGGATCCTTCATGACAGGTGCTGAGTCCTTTAAGTAGGTTTTAAATATTGAATCCTAAGTTACAAGTTTAAATCAGCCTCCACAACTTTTACTGCAATACCAGTAGAGAGTTTACAACAAGTAAATTAGACTGGTTTCCATGTCACAAAATGCTGAATCACAACCCTCATGTTTGGTAACCAAGATCAGAATGAAGAAAGTAGTGTGAAGTCTCCTCTTCATCTTGTGCAATGAGCATGGTCATACTGCAAATACCAGTTTATATCTGTCCTAAGATTAGCCAGAGGACTTCAGTCTCATCTGTCAAACATAAGGCAATTAAGACCAAATTTCTTCTAATAAAGGATGAACAAACTCATTATGCAAGACTCATGTCTTATCTGTGCTCTGGCATTATTTGGCTTGATCAAGGGTAGATCAGCTAGCAAATGGAGATGCTGAGCATCAGCGATCTCCCTTCAGTACTCTCATCCAACTCTGTTAATTTGTGTTTCCCTAGCATTGGGGCTGAAAAAAAAGAATAAAAGAGGCAGAAGTTCCAACAAAAATGGACATCAAAAATAATCATAAAAAGTTTCTAAGTGGACAGAAAACATAAACTGTCAACTCAGAAGCTGGAAGTTTTGCTTAAATGATTCATACATTCTTCTTGTTTTTAACAAACCTGCTCCCCATTTTACCCAACACTGTTCTTTGAGAAGATGACTTTATAACTGATCCATTAAAGGCATTCATCCTTTCTTCCAGTTCCTGTGCTGTGTAGTCCAGTGGTCCCTGAGCCTTTCTTAAGTTCCAGATGACATCATAGTAAGGGAGAAATAAGCAATTCCATGCATTTGGGTATCATGAAATTTCTCATTCTTACTTGCTGTCTGTTCATGCCTGCCTTTTCACCTGCTGTTTTACACCACCAGTTCTATTCAATCCCTTGGTATTCAGACAGGAAATTCCACATAGAACCGGGATCTCTAATTAAGAGAACATGAAATGATTTACAGCTCCTGTTAATTAGTACTACTGCTGAAACCTTGCTTACTTCTCTGCCATGTATAATTGACAATGGAAAATGCAGTCCTCAGGCGGTAATTTCTCCATCTGGTCAACCCCACTGTTTGAGAGCTGTAGAATCAGGTTCTCTGGGATGCAGCCAGCTCTGTGGGGCACCAGCTATATCACCATGTGGCACAAAGCTGGGACAATGCTGCACCACTGCTAGATACCACTATAGATCAGTTTTTATTCCTGTCAGTGGTGTGGTAGCATGTTGCCAGGAACTGAAGGCAAATGGTGAGATAACAATGCTGAAGATTGCCACTTCGAAAGAGCTGGATATGCGGTGCCTTGGTGCTCTTCCTTCGTTCAGAAGCTCTTTAGCTTCCTGCGGTATTGCTCCAAACAAACCTAGTCTTTCCTGTTTCAACAGGGCAATCACAGATAGAGCACTTAAGTGCAGTGGCTATCTCCAATTAAGCCTCAAACTAAAATGTCCTGTCCAGCTGCAAAATCTCCTACTGAACTCCTCTCTCTCTGGCTTATCACATAGGCATGTGGCTTTCTGCACTGCATTAGACAGCAATTGGAGCCAATATAAACACCATGGCTGAGGAATCACAGCCTTACAAACACAAATAGAGGGCTTCAAACCACCTAGTCTGCCTCACTGACATGAGACAAACTGCAAGGCATCTAACCGCATCTATTCTCTTGGGATACTGCCTACATAAAGGGAGATCAGCATGCCAATCCCATGACTGGGGCTGGAATTCCGTTTGCCTTCCTTTCAGCTGATCAGACTATACAAAACCATCAGTGAATAGGTGTGGAAAGAGTGAAATTCATCAAGAACACCATGTAGGCTCAGCACTTGGCTCTTTTATAACAATGAATAACCCTGCCACAAATCCAGTTACTGTAGCCTACACTTCAGAATAGCCATAAGGAGAAAACTCAGCATCTGAACCTTTAGTTGTTTGCAGCACAGGTCCAATGACATAGATGAAATCAGAGCTGACTCTATGCTTTGATGCAGGCAAGAAAACAATTAAACAGCAAAATTACAATTTTTAGGAAGTAAGTATTTTTAAAATAAAAATGTTTTTAATTAAAGCATTTATAAGCAATATTGAAAATCGGACCCAGTTCTTTCATGTTACCCCTTTCTCCTCTCACACTTTACCTCTTCCTTTATCACACTTTACACTCTTCACCTGGTGTTCTCAGTATGTGGAGGAGCAAGGAAGACCTGTTAAATTCACAGGAGTGAGCAGATTAAGACTCAGCCTAGCAGGAATTTGAAGGATCAGACCCTTTTGAGCTTTTTTCTAACTCCTTTTTGGTTATTAGAACAATGTTATATCCCCCTCCTACACCCTGAAATCCTTCATCATTCCTGAAGAAAAAGCACGAACCTGATATTCCTACAGCACCTTTAATCACTCTTCCTTAGAAGGCAGAGTAATAAAGATAACTAATCAGTGTTGCTTTCTGGGGCATAGATAGGCAGATACTGAACCTTTCGAGGTTAAGAGACTTCATTTAGTCTCAGCTGAACACACAAGAGCTGGCAGTGATATCTCAATTCTGCTTTGAGTACTATCACTAGGACAGTCTGTTTCAAAACTGAAGTTTGAAAGGGTTGGAGATTGCTGAACAGGAGCAAATTCTGCTGCAGCTCATGTTAATTAGAAAAATACTATGGACATATTTGCTCAGGATATGCTATATCTCAAACTGAAGTTATGGGTTTAGTGCAGAAATGACTGGGTGAGGTTCTTTGGCCCGAGACATGCAGAAGGCCAGATTAGACAATAATAATGATATCATAGGCCCTGCTTCTGACCTTAAGTGTATGAATTGGATGACTGCCAACCAAGCTTAGTTTGGAATCCTCTGTACTAAATAGATAGACCCTTTTGCTTATTATTGTACCTGCTATTCCCTCATTCTAACACTTCTCCCCTCCTCCTGACAGATTTTCTGTGCCTTTTCTTCCTGCCATAAGGAGGGACTGAGACAGTGACTCTGGTCCATGGTTTATACCTGCAGTCTTCAGCTGCTCCAGAGGGCAAGACTGACAGACTATACAGCAAAGATCATTTCTACTTCATCTAGGTTCAGCCTGCGCAACTGAGCTCCAAGCTCCCCCCACTGCAAAACAGGGATGAGGATTCAACACTGCTGCAGAGGTCACTGGGATACTGTTGATTTCTCAGAGTGGCCATGAAGTGTCAAAGAACAGCTGATTTCCAGTACACAGGTCTGAGTTGGGATCAAAAAGTTTCTATTGCTATGAAATATCTAGACCTAGCTTCCCAGTTCTGCCCTACTGATGCACTAACCCTAAAGAAGTTAGAAATGCCTTTAGAAAAATATGGGACAACAACTAGGATATAAGACTTCTGAATTGCTAGCTGGTTGCTAATATTGGACATGAGGATGAAAAAAAACCTCTCTGCCTCTGATGCCGAATTTAGCCCTCACAGGTTGGAGGTGTGCAAGAACACGTTAGTTGCTATTTGCTCATGGTCTATTGCTCTAGGGTACCCTGCTCCTTGAAGCAAGAGTTTGATGCTTCCCTCTGCAGTCTCTCCAGCTGTCTTTGGCAGGCTCACACATACAAATGTTTTCATGTGTCTGGGGCTGGGACACCAGAACAAGTTGGTTAATAGTTAAACAGCATAACTAGAGTGCAGCTCTGGGAGAAAGGTGGTAACCATCAGTATATGCTCTTTTCCCCTTTGCTGTGGTAATTAACATGGAATACCTTCAGATGCAGCCTGTTTCTGGCCTTCAGTGCAAATACATTGCACAGCTGTATATCTGTTCAAAGTTGCTTGCGTGAAACCTACAGAACACCATTCTCGGAGTCATCAGACAGGGCTCAGTATCTAGCTGGCTACAGTTACAGAAAAAAAAAAAACTATTTGTAAGAGAACTTCTGCAGAAAAACACTAGGAAAAAGTTTGAAAAGTTAATATTTGCCCTCCATTACCTTCAGGAAATAGCTGGAGCCAAGCCTGTCAGAATTGCAATCTCCAAGTTTTAAAACAGAAGCAGCAGAATCTCCTTAAACCATGCAATTTACTTTGAAAACAACATTCTTATAATTCATTCCTTGTGCTACTTATTAACTTTCTGGATTTTGAGCAGTTAGGGGTCACACATGCAACCTTTATCTCCAGAAATGCAGATGTTCTCAGAAAATAATAACAAAATTATTTCCTCAGTATCCCAGTAGTTCCAGAGCTTCAGAAGAATGCGAAACAGAACAACTGGTCAGCAAACTGAGCCATCAGCATCAAACATGGTGTAGCTGCAGCTCTGCTAAGATACAAATCACAACAGAAACAACAACAGAACTAGCAACAACACACCTAAAATAGCTATCAGGGAACTAATGACTACGAAGTTAATCAGCTTTTGATACACATACAAACACACAGAGCATTATTATATAATATAGATAGCTTATATATTCTGTTAAATTTAGATAAATAAACATTATTTTAGAATGAATGGTGAAATGCAGAAATCCAAACCAAGCTGTGAGATATTTGTGCCCAACCTCAGAACAGATCCCTGTGCTTCCAGAGCTATAATCACAGCTACAAGAAGGCCTCTCCCTTGCTCCTCTGACATGTAGATACTTGGCCTTTCTTGAAAGCTGAGACAGGCATCTGCTTCAGAATGAATAAATACTTGTATCAGTAACAGAGATGTCCTGTGTTACTTAACTTGCAGAGTACAGCACAAATGCCAAAAGTTCCTGCTTCTTTTCCATGCTCATTGACCCAAGCTGAGCAACACGGCCATGCATGATAGGAAGCTCTGAGGCAATGGGCCACTTCACCAGCACCTAATACATCTTCACACACAGCATGAAACCCCAGCTGCTGTAAACTGCTTGTTGTTATAACCATATAAATATGCTCATGTTAAATGGGCAATCTGCTACTACTTGACCCAAATTTATTGGCTAGCTGCTGCAGGCCAAAACAGCCCCTCATGCATACAATGACAAAGATAACATAAAAGGCTTCCTTCTTGATGCCAGAGTTCAAACCAGCACAGGTAACAGAAGTGCAGCATCTTCTAGCTGCACTTTCAAAAGCAAATCTTTCTCAGGTCTGCTCGTGTAATATTTACCTTCACCACTGTGAACTCTGCTGCCTTTACAAGACATCACTGAGCTTACCCTGAGCACATCAGTGGGGAGGCTTTCTGCAGCCGTCTCCCCCCACCTCCCCCACAGTGAGGATAAACTCTCAGATTTGGATCATTCAGACCCCTACAATCTTTCTCAGGTATCACCTCCTAAGTCATATCTTATGTGAACACATGCACTAGATGAAGCTCAAGCCCATGGAATTGCTTTACGCTTGAATTCTGTGTCAGTTGTGAGAAAGTTGATTCCCAGCCATTTTACCTGCTTGGAGCCTACCGGACACCAAGATGTGCATTCTCACCAATGGAACTTGGCTCTGTGCATGCCTGCAGTCAGACCTCCCTCAGGTTTTTATCCACTCCCACATCAAACCCCAAGCCCTGGCCTTTGACAGGCAGCCTGATGCTTACATATTTTGCATGCAGAATAAGTTACAGACAAATGGTGAAATTATGGAACAGAATATCCTGGATTCTCTTCTATGCTGCTCAGGCAATAAAAATTCACCAGGGCTAAAAATAGTTATTTCACTCAGTGTCTGACCACTGAGTAGTTTGCTTTTCTTACCAATAGTTTTTTCTCACTTGAAACAACACTAAACCCATAGTTGTACAGAATCAGGTCTAAGTAGAATTTTGATCTAAGTAGATCTCAGTAGATCAAAATTTGATTTTTTACTTCCATTGCAATTTTTTAGCAGTGCAATGAATCAGATTTTGTTCCCCTCCATCAAGCTTGACCTTAGAGTCAAGATACTGGTTAACATGCAACGTGACTTCACCATCATGTACAGCACAAGGACTCCTCTCTTTTCCTTCATGATAAAAAACACACGTTATTTGAAGGCTGCACCAAGGCAATGAAACTCCACTCCAGACTGAGTCAGAGAGTCTTTTGAGAAGAGAAATGCAAATTAAGTGCTTGAATCAAGTCAGGTTTGAATAACTGAATTTCTGGAGAGACGGAGGAAAGAAGAACATGATTATGCATTTTTGTCCACTCACACACTGTGAGGGCCAGTGAACAACAGAAAAGAAGCCAGAACTGCCACCAGGTCCTCAGCTCCTTCACCTCCACAAACCTTGCCTGATGCCAGCAGGCACCTCCAGGGGAGGCCTGGGAGCCATCCCACGAACAGGAACGAACATATGTGCTTTGTTCATGCTTCCCTTTTGCAAACTCCATACTTGATGGTAAGAAGACTCAATGTATTTCTTACTTCAAGTTCCTATAACACTAAGGTAGTGTATCTTATGTTTTAGCTAATGACACAGCCACCTTGCCTATATTACCTACCTTTTTTTTGCTTTTGAAAATCTATAGGTGATTGGAATTCTTTTTTGTACCTGTTTTGCTAATTTGTTAACACTTTGTGACTGACTGGGAAAAAAAAATGGATTAAAAAGGTTACACACAAAGCTTCTATTTAAGTATCAACTTATCTTTTGGCCCTATATAGAAAATAGTTCCATACATATGTCAGCGATATACAGCAGCACTTATGCCTTTCATCTCTCTATATGATGCAAAGTCATATGGGCTGGGCACTCCTCATTTCCCTTGCTCACATGGAGACAACCCCAGTGACAACATTTCCCTTGCTCACATGGAGACAACCCCAGTGACAACATCCACCTTTTGGCAACTTACAACAAATCAACAAGACAGCAATATCCAGAACATGCTCCAAATGAAAACTCTTACATTTCACCCTAATAGACGTGAGCTCATCCAACCAGAACTGATGCCCATGCTGACATCCAAACAGCTGGAACACAATGACAGCTTGCCTATTCTATCTTTATACCAGTGCTTTCCAAACTTGAAGGTACAAACAGAGCATTCTAAAATAAAAATGGTCAGACTGACTGTAGTAACTATTATTCAAAGAAGGAAAGGTCTTTACTTATCCAAAGTAAACACTATTTCTCCACAAACCCTTTCTGTTAAGCACCCAGCCAGTACCTACCATGCTGCTATTTATGAACCTTCCTTGCCATCCAACTCAGTTTCACTGAACCATAAAATAACACTCTTTTCACATGATGTATGTATATGTTTCTTATGGAAGGGATGTGTGACCTCAGTGGGACTTAGGAAATCCATTCTCCCAAAATAGATCTTACTTCACACATACTGTGACATTCACTGAGAGAAGACACATTAAATACCTCAAATGTGAGCTTTCATCACGCCAGTGAATCAATTCTCATCACCAAACTGGGTAGCTACTGACCTTTCTCAGCTTGGGGTGAACAGCTTCCAACATACTGCAGGTGCTTCCTCCTGGAGCTGTGTATTTGTGTCCTTTTTGTGTCCTGACATGCCAGCTCTTTTTATGCTCTGTGAGTTTGCTTTGTCATTCAGGAATTCCTGTGATCCCAATGCTGCATGACCCAGGTTACACCACTCTATTTCGCCTCATCCAGAGAATAACTGAGGAGCAATGTGCTACAATGCCATGCAGCACATTTTTCCACATTCAGGACACCATCTGAATAGTTCCCTACGAGGTCAGATAAAGGATCCTTAAATGATCTAAATCTGCTACTGAACTACCCTCTGTCATCTACACTGCCTCTGCATTACTTTATAGCAACAGTGCAAAGCGCAGTGCAAAGAATGCAACCAGCAGCCTGGATATATGTCTTGGCACTCACTGAAACAGAGGGGCATGTGCACTTGCCTCAGCTGAATACACTGGCAAGCTAAGAAAATTTCTGCATAGAATTTTAGGAAGGGCATCCAGCTTCTCCCACAAAATACTGAGAACCAGCCCTTAGATCAGCTTAAGTGGAATGGGAAAACCAGAAGTGCTCCAGCATTTTACTCAAGTCCACCAACTGGTACATAGTTACACTTGGCTCTTTGGGAGCCTGTACGTACTATGGGGTGTGTCAAATCCAGCTGTGATTTTTTTGAGAACTGGATTAGAATAAAATGTTAGTCTGCCTAATCCTGGAGTTTGTACTGCTCTGGATCCATTCCCCATAGATCGCTCCTGAGCACTCAGTTTGAGTAGCATCAGAAAGATTTGAGATGGAAGCTTGAAGGCTTCTCTCTTACCAGCTGAGTCTGCTGCAGATGTTCTTCCACTGGTCAAGTCCTCAGTGTTAATTGACTGCAGATCTGTGTAGGAGGGGGCAATGCTTGGGCTGCTAGTGTCCTCGGAGTTGGTTGTCCAGCTGCTCTCAGAGGCATGTGCTTGCTTCTCAGAAGAGCTGGAGGAGGGGCAAGTCCAGCTGGGTGCTTTTGATGGAGACGCTGGATTGCAGAAAACAAACAGGTATTGGTTAGAGACTTACAGGGCAATCTTCCAAGATCACTCTATATCAGTGTGCCGAAACTCTGTAAACATAAATTCCAACATCCACAGCAACAGTTACTTTATAACAAACACACAGAAACTTAACTAGTGCCTGCACTGCTACCCTCTGGCCCTACTCAGCCGTCTGCCTTAGATCCCATACTGCTGGCTGCTGTATGTTTTCCTGTTGTTCAACTATTGCAGAAGCTGTGACTTTTCAAACCAAGAAGATTTCGTGTTTCTGCCGCTGCTGACAAGATCTGAATATCTGTGTTGTGCAACACAGTGGAGTTTTTATAGCACCACAGCTTTTTATAAATAATGTAATTAACCATTCCCTATCTGTGACACCCACTCAAATGTAGCTGCCATCTCAGGAATGCTCCACATGGGAGCAGAGTATAAAGATAAACTGAAATTGACCTATTGATGGGCACTAGAAATGGCTTTTGTTTCTGAACATGCAGGATGGAGTGCTGCAATCTGAATGAACTGCATAACATTTCTGCTCAGTGTAAGCCAAAAATCGTGTTGCACTTCACTTGCCACACTTGCATGTCAAAGGATTAAGTCCTGCCTAACCACCACCCAGAGTTCAGAACACAATCTTATACATCCACTACTATGAATTCCTATTGTATACTCTCTGTATTGCATACTCTTTGCCCACAGTATCACATAAATGTTCATAGCAATGGGTGACTCTAATGAGGAAATAAAAAAAAAAAAAAAAAGATGTGGTAAAACCAGTCTCACTGAACTAAGGAAAGGTGTCCTAGCAGAGACTAATTCTAATTCAGTGTCAGCATAATAACTGGCTTTGAATTAGTACATCTGCTTAGCATTTAAGCCAACAAAGATCTCAATGCAACCCAGATCTTGCAGTTACAGAACTACTGCTGACACAGAGGTTCTCTTCACAGCATGTAATACATAAACAACCCTTATTCCTTACTACTTTGAGAGATACTTTGGGAGAAAATGGCAAAATAACATTAAAGATTATTTCTCTCTCTACTCCTTCCAAGTGGTGTGATGGGACAATATGGAAACCTTGCTGTGTGCACAGAGGGAATATCCAAACAATGCTTCCTGCCTTGCCAGCTGAAAAGTGCAAATTTATTTTATATAGCTGCACTGTGACCCTCAGGTAAGCACACACTAATGTATTTTATCTGTACAGCTGTGAGCTGTACTGAGCTGTTTCCAAGTAGAATCCTCATCCTAAGGATGAGGAGCTGAAAGTCAGGAGATCTGATTCCTTACTGTATGTCATGGTTTAAGCCCAGCCGGCAACCCAGAAACCACGCAGCCACTTGCACACTCCCCCCTCTCCCTCCCCCCCTGCTCCCAAAGAGACGGAGAGGAGAATCGAATGTAATTCCCACGAGTTGAGACAAGA
Organism: Psittacus erithacus; assembly: GCA_009867235.2. NCBI lineage: Eukaryota > Metazoa > Chordata > Aves > Psittaciformes > Psittacidae > Psittacus > Psittacus erithacus. Next base: position 65 of record WYDI02033265.1, on the reverse strand, counting down.
GCAGCCCAGTAACTAAGGTATAACACAAACCACTGCTGCTGCCACCAATAATAATAATGATAAGG